>QGMG01001216.1:0-10967 GCA_007825325.1 Lachnellula cervina
CCGGCCCCACGGCAGTGCCCCCGGAGCCAGCGGAGCGTCACCCAGCCCAGACGAGCCCAGCTGTAAAACAAGATATATCTAATCTATACCAGTATACTCTTTCCATGCCCGTAGAGACACGGTAGATTAATAAAATCACCTGAACCAAACCCCTACCGGATAATATAAACAGGACTAACGTACCGGTAGTCTCCCTTTTCTTCCCCCTCCCCTCACTCCGAGGTACGTACATATCTTATGAGGCGTAAGCGCCTCCTCACACGAGCAAAACGAGAGGTCATCGCATAGTGCACTACCTATCTATAGATTCTCCTCGCCAGCCAGCTAGCTAGCTATAATTGCATTGCATTGCTTGATAGGTAGGTAGGTACCGTAGAGACATCCGCATGCATACGATACAACATAATGCTATACCTACCACGAAACGTCATACAGTAGTGAATAAGTAAAAGAGACAAGAGCCTAGCGCCCTCCCCAAAACGGGTACTTTAAAAAGGAGATGGAGATGGGATAGGGTAGAGCGAGAGTAAAGCGATGAATGAAAGTGAAGGATTGGGAGGAAGATGCCGAACTTTGCTATTTGTTGCACATATGAATGAGGGAAGAAAATATCTCTCCATCTATACTGTAGCATCTAATTCGAAATAAATGCTACGAGTAGGTACAGTACAGTACCTACCTATGTATCAATCAACGCCGCCTACCCCTTTTACCACCTAAACACAAAATTCTCTAAAGATGATACGATACCTATGGTATGGTATGTATTGTATTGTATTGTATTGCAAGGTGAAACGCCAGGCCAAGTACTGTAACAAGGCCGCCCATATGTATTCGCCATCCCGTCATAACATCATAACTGGCCTCCCCCCTCTCCGTTTTAAAATCCACTCAGACACCCCATCCATCCATCCATCCATGCACCCAAGCTTGAAAACAAATAAACAGCGGTCGTTAATTTTTCCTGCGCTTCTTACTCGGACTCCCGCCATCCGCCCTATTCTCCCCAACTCCAATCCCAGGCTCCGGCGTATTCACCATAGTCTCCACAATCCTGCCGTTTGTATCACCAGCGCCGTCCATGCCGAAATCCATCCCATCCACATCGCCATTCGCACCGCCAAACGTCCCGTCCCATGCCCCAGCAACGGGAGAACTACCCGTGTAAAACGCCCCGGGGTCAAGATATTGATCAAGATCTATGTTCGGGTCTACGTTGTTGAAGTAATTCGCGTCCATATCCGGCAGCACATTCCGCACCTCTGCGATCTTCTCATCCTGTTGATTCTGTAGATGCATCAGATCGTCAATCTCCGCCTGCGTTAAACCCAAATCATCTAGAGATGGAGGAGGTGGAGGGGTGGGAGACAGAAGAGCGTTGTTTGTGGAGGATGTGGAGGAGTTTGCCATGAGACTCAGCATTGCGTTGCGTTGTTCCGAGGTGAGTGGGGATTGGCCGTTGGCGTTTTCATAGTGCGTGAGCAGTTCGGGAAATTCCAAGCCGCTGATGGGGTTATTTTGAGAGGCGGCGTCGTTGGTGTTATTTATGAGGTTCATCATCAGATTGTGGGGTTGGCTGACAGGAGTTGTCTGCTCCACCTTTATGCGGGGTGAGTCGGAGGCGGGCTCAAATACCTCTTCGACTGTGCCGGATTTGGGGGTATTTTGGGTTTGAGGAGAGGCGGCTGGCTTGGGCGAGATAGTGTTAGCTCGGCCTGGAGGGGCCATGAGGAGACGCTGTTGGCGGCGTTTGGGACTCATGCTTCCTGGGTTTTGTTGTTGGTTTGCGGGATCGGCTAGTTCAACAACATTGCCTTGGTTTTGTGGTTGTTGAGGGATTCCATTATTAAACATTTGGGAAAAGTTTTGTGGTACATTGCCATCCAAACTCCGGTTGTAGACTGTGGCGAGGAAGGTGAGGATAGCATTGATCGAGTTCTCGTGGCGATCATGCAATGTCTGGAAACCCACAGCCTGCTTCATGAGCTCGTTGTGATCGTTCCGTAATCGAGACAAGGCGTTCGTAATTGCACCTTGCTGCTTCTGAATTTCGGAGAGCTGGTTGTGAACCACCGCTAGCTCTCGTCTCTGCAGCGGTCCAGCTTCAGGAGCTTGAGAGAGCGCTCGAGAGGCACCAGGCATGTTGTCCCTGTAAATTTCCTCAATGCCATCTCTCCCATCATCATCACTGTCCGCATCTCCATCCTCCAGCTTAAGTTTCTTGTTGCCCCCCTTCCCTTTCGACGTTCCATTCTTCGGCTTGTTGATGAGCCACAGCAGATTCGGGTGGCCGCGCTTGAAGTATGGATTGTAGTACTCGCTGGGACTCTTATTTTTCCTCTCGCTGGCTTTCATGGAATTATCCGACAGTCCCACCCGCTTGTGAAAGCCATACATGTTCAACTGTCGGACAAACGAGGCATAGTTGTTGTGTTTGAACAGCTCGGGTATCAGGGTCTTAGCAAACTCGTCCTCGTCCACCACAATAAAAGAATCACCCCGATCCGACCAGCGTATAAGGTCTGTATTCTCTGACTTGTCAAGGAAACTGTAGCACAAGTCAGCATCCATAGCGGCCAAGAGCAGACGGGAGTAAGAGAACGCTTACCTGCTTAACTTTTGCACAAACGGTGGGATCTGTTTCCGCTTTCCCTGCGCATCCCTCTTTGCAACGTTAGCCTTCTCCTCCAACAGTTCAATATTATCATTCTCTTCCATGCCGGGGGTTTCGGCCATTGAGTCCTCTGCGCCAAACTGATTCCACTGATCACCCGTCACGTCGAAGGCTGGTCGTGGTCCTGTTGAGACGAGTTGCCGGTTGATGGGTCTGCGCGCGAGTTGTGTTGAAGGTGCAGGTACTGATACTGACTGATCGTATGATGGTTGGGATAATGCATTATTTCCACCGTACGTCATATTATATCCCAGCGGATCTTGGTAGGTGAAATTATTCTTTCCGCCCTGACTGCGCAGGAGGAAGTTTGCATCAGACTCGGACATTGGAGGGTTGGATGTAGGGTACTGTTGGGGCATCTGGGCATTTTGTACAGCGGGCGAGGAGCCGGGAGCTGCTCTCTTTCGGGGATTGGGAGTATGGGTAGGGTTTGGAGCCGCCATCTGGACATACATCAGAGGGTGAAGTTGCGGTCAGAGAGGGAAAGTAACGTGTGATGATTTGGATTGATTTTGGCTGGGTTGGATTGCTGTTCTCGTGGTTGTGTATGGTGGTTGGGTGCGCGGGTGGATGTGTGGATGGATGAGGCTACAGTGTGTACAGTATCTTCGGGACTGGTCAAGGCTGACTGCAGCCTTCCTGCCTACCTCCCTTCCTTCGCAGCAGCCGTCACTCTCCCTCCTCTGCCAATAACCTCGGAATCCAACTCGTTTCTGTGTATTGCCGTATTGTGTGCCGTTTGACGCTGTACTATTCTCGATCGCAGAGTTTCTGGAGATGAGGAGATGGAAGTGGAAAGCGCAGTGTATAAATCCCTAATGTTGCGCAAAGGGGATCAGGACATCAAAGGGAAGGTGACGGTCAAAGCTGGGCGCGTAGAGGATCTTCTAACAGCGATTCTATTGTCCTCAATAAAGACGTGAGACTTGAATTGGTGGGCGAAAGAATGGTGGTGGTGGTGAAGTTGGGTCAATGCGGGGAGTTCGGAATGATGCAGCTTGAACTTTGGAGGCCGTAGCAGACGTTTCAGGATTTGCTAAAAGGAAAGGGAAAAGGAAAGTCTATCAAATGTTTATCGTCAAAAAAGAGGCAAAATCTAGCTGCCGTGGTGTTGTGGTCAAATTGTTGGGTGATATACATGTACTTTACCTTATTTTTCAGTATCGAGCTTTGGTTTGTTCAGTCAGTCAGCAATATGCGCCCAGCCAATCACAATACGCCGCACCAAGAGACAAGGCTGACTTCTTCTTTAAGTGAAGGCTGCAGCCTCGTGATAAGTCATAAGTTGGCTGGATGACTGAAGACATCTGGATGCCATGATACTTCATCCCAATGAAGCTTTGTGCTTGCAATCATCGATCTCTTGATTATACGATGTTGTTATCCATGGTCCTGAAGCACCTATAATGCGCCTCTCGCAGTAAAATCTCATAAAGAACACAGCCTTTCATAATAAGTTTCATTCATTCTCACATCATCCCCTACTTAGCCCCCCTCCCAGCCAAAGCTGACGACCTAGCCAGCTTGTCATTCCGAGCCATATCCCACTCTCTCCCACTCCCCCCGGCCCTCGCCTCCCTCTGCGCTTTCTTCTCTTCCTTCAGCGTCCGCGCCTTCTCCCGCGGATCGATAACGACAAGTTCATCCTCTGCCTTCTTCCGATAACTTAGGTCCTTACCTAGCTTATCCTCCTTGAACGAAAGCGCATGCGACATCCAGCCCACACCACCCACCTCCTCATCACTTTCCGCATCGGCCTGCGCGTCCCATTTCTTGCAGGACTGGCAGTCGGCAATGAAATGCAGATCGCATAACGCTGCTTCTTCATCATCTTCTTTTATGTCTTTGTGAGCTACAGATTCTGGCGGTGGGGTGGCCCTTGAGGCGTCTTTGGACGTGGGCGGTGGTGCTTGATCTAGCTTTGATTTGAACGCATTAAGGAGGTCTAGCGTTCGTTGTTCTTCTTTGGTGCTGGTGTTTCCGCCTGGATGGCGTTTTCGGCCGCGGACCGAGGTTGAGGGTATCAGTGCTTCAAGCGCGGATTTCTTTTTCTCGTGGACGGGTGCTGTTTGGACGTTGCGTTTCATGGAGGCTTTTAGCTCGGCGATTTGGGCATTCGTCCTGTCTAATAGGGACGAGACCTTTTGTACTGGTTCAGGTTCCGGTGATGAAGATATATCTCGTTCGGTTTTTGCTGCTCGGTTGGGTACGGATTTTGGTGGAGGTGTAGATTCGGGCGAGGACTCGATGGTGACTGGTTTTACAGCTGGCTTTGGAGGTTGCTTCTTGGACTTCGGTTTCGACTCAACCACAGGTTCCTCATCAAACACAATCCTCGTATCATACTTCGCTTTTTTCTTAACCGGCACCTGCTCCTGCTCATCTCCCTCATCCCCCCCAAAACTCAACAACTGTTTTCCCCCAACCTTTCTCTTCTTTTTCCCAGCGCCCTTGACATCCTTCTCCTTCACAATCCCCACATTAACCTTCTTCTCCCTCCTAACCATATCCTTGAAAGGGTTAACCAATACCTCCACACTCGTAACCTTGGTCGGATAAAGCGGTCTTTCATTCTCCCCCACCTCCGCTTCCCCCATCTTCGCAACATTATAAATCGTCTCCCCCTCCACGCGCCCAAATAGCGTATTCCGCCCCTGTAACTCAGGCGTACTATCCAGCGTCAGAAAGAACTGACTACCATTACTATCCGCCGTCCCATCATTTGCCATCGCCAACAGCCCGCGACGATTAAACTTGACTCTCGAATGAAACTCGTCTTTGAACCCAACCCCAGTGCGTCCTGCATTCTGCCCCTTCCTCTCATCCATGGGCCATATACCGGTTTCCTCCCCATATGCCCCGCCGTCATAGATACTCTCGCCGCCATTCCCAGTGCCCGTTGGATCGCCGCCTTGGATTATGAAACCGGGCACGAGACGGTGGAATATCGTGCCATCGTAGTAGCCGTCGAGGGCGAGCTGCAGGAAGTTTCGGGTGGTGAGCGGGAGTTGTTGAGCCCAGAGTTCGAGGGAGATGTCGCCCGAGGTGGTGTGTAAGATGCAGGAGGCTGTGGGTTGGGGTTCGAGGTTGTAGAGGGAAGACATTTTGCGTGGAGGTAATTGTAGTGGGAGGGGGGAGAAGTGGTTTAGTGGTGAGGAGGACCTTGAGAGACTTTCAATTTAATGAAGCCTTACTTCCTTGCCTTGCCTTCCCTTGTTTTGCCTTGGTAAATAGAGAGATGTCGTTAAAAAAATCAAGACCACCTCCACGAAAGGAAAGGCTCAATATTCAGACCCTAGCTGGTTTTTTAGTGGGGCATTTATGTAAAAATCGGTAAAAATCGTAAAATCTGTAAAAGAATGTAAAATTAATTACAGATCACTAAACAGCCAATCACATCACTCCATCTCAAACACCGCCAGAGTGACAGGTTTGGAGTGTATGCGTGCTGGTTCAAGTAAGGCGGTAAAAGTAGTGGCCCTACAGGGTTCCTTTCTGAAGTCGACTTAAAGAAGAAAAGATAAATCGACTTATGCTAATCTGTTTGGGAAGAAGTAAATAATTACTTTATTGCGCAAGATGTAATGTATAAATACTAAGTAAAGACTTGCCCGGTACTTGTAGTACCAAAAAAGAAATGGAGGTGCTACTAAGGTACCTAGTGTCAGGATTAAGTGATTTGTAAAGTAGCCCGCTTCTGTCTGAGACTTACCCTGTGGTCTACCTTATTGGGTGGTGGTCTACCATTTGCGTGACGTTATGCTTCTGATTGGATGATGCTAAGGCCTACGAGCTGCATATATAGGGAATTAAATTCTTTCTTCACTCAGATCTGTAGAAGTTAACATACCTTACCTGTGGGGCCTCAGGCCTCCACTTGTACATACAGTAGTTGGCTCTTTTCTACAATGCAACCACAACCCACAACGCGATTCTCCACAATACCGATCACTACCTCCGTAGTTCTACTATCTACTTTACCCTATTTAATATCCAACCTAGTGAGTATACGTATCTGCTGATTAACTGCGACCAAGTTCTCACTTCTGAGCGTGTGATTTATGATGTTATTAAAAGCTTAACTTCTTACGAGTATCTGCTGCGACAAATAAAAAGGAAATGACATAAACTAATACATACCAAACCTATCCCTCATCGGCTTGAAGAACCTAACCTACTGCTGCTGCGTGTCTCAGAGAACTACACATGAGGCGGAGGGCTTTGATCGAATCGCTTACACCAAGTGGGTCGGCACCACTTGCATGGACCAGAATAGGGGGGGCCCTCTAAGTTAGGGCCCCCAACGCCAACGACACTCAACCAAAAATTCCCACCCTCCAGTCCAGCATTCTCAAAACCATGCAATCCGATAATCCTGCTCGCTCCTAGCGCACCCTAAAGTTTTCACAGCTGGTTTACGGCGCCATTGTAGAGATATCTGCAAGTCATTCCACTTTCGCACACGTTAGCAGGCCACGGCGCCGCGATATCCAGGTGCTCGCAAGGTGTCTGTACAAGCTTGTCTTCCACCTCATTGTGGGAGTGAGGTTGGATTTTGAGACGGCGCGTTGCGACGTGAGATGGCCTGGACGATGTAATGCTCAATGGAATAACCAGCAAGGTATTTATTGTCTTAGTGGCTGGACTATGGATTATTCTGTGAGGTCAGAAAGGCGTTTGAGGCATTGCCGCAGAATAACAAACGTTCGTTTTGGGGAAAGAGCGAGTCCTAGACACAGTGCTTGTTCTTTTATTGGTTATAGCCCTATGTTTACCTCTACTTTTAGTAGCTTTCTCGTTACTTCCCGCGGTCTTTCACACACTGAAGTCATTCTTCATCGTAGTTTCCCACATAGCTATAATGTGCGTGTGACGACACTGCAGAAATATATAAATTGTACCCTCTCGACCTCTTTCTCTGATTTCGTTTCCTTTCTACACGCTTCCACTTTCAACAAAGTTTGCGCCCGCAATTCTTGGAATAGTTATCCAATTCTTATTTGTCCGCACCATAATCATTCCAAGACTCCACCTATATTCAATACTCCTTACAACGATTATGGCCCAAAATTTTTAAAATCACGAACCTACTGTATCATTTTATCCTTTCAGCGCATATTGTCGCTCGTTCCCCAAGTTTACAACAATCATTAGCTTCCCCCGCCTTGCTTCTTCCAAACTCCTTTTATCCCTTTCGGCCTTCGAGTTCGCGTCGTTGGCAGCAACCCCTGACCTCGGGAAAACCTTACGGTCAACCAGGTCACCCTGTAGGGGCTTCGCATCTGATACTTCCTTCACTATGCTGACATTCGATGCAGAATTGATATTCTCTTCCGAGGAGGTATATCGACTGTCTTCATTTCAAAATGACAGACCACCAAGGATCTCCCCGTCACATAGAGGGTCCATTTCTCGACTACCACGAGCCGCGTGCTGGATCCAGTACAGGTGATGAAGAAACAGAGATGTCTATGTCGAATCTGGACCAGGATCTTCTTGGTGTACAGAAACACGTCGGGGCAGCTGTACTGCGTTACGAAAAGTACAGTGATGATGGCTCAGCCATTGCTCCAGTACGTGCAGCTACCCAGGATGAGACTCTACCTCGTCTCGGCATCCTCAATGAGTCCATGTTTTCGGATGACGCCAAGTATGGTCGACTGTCGGCTTCAGGAGGTCCACCGTCTGCTCGGATGACATTTGGTGGCTCAGCGAGGATGTCTCCTGAGCCCTCCTCTCCTGAGCCCTCCTGGAAGGTTTTGGGCAAAAGACTGATGGATCCGTCTACTTCAGCACCAAACTTCCTCGGGGATAATCTTCCACAGTCGGCATCAGAAAGTCTCCCGTCTTTTCGGGAATCATTGGGTAGCTCAAGGTTGATGACGCCTAAGCCTTCCTATCGGTCTTTGGGCAGAAGACCAATGGATATGTCTACGTCAGCACCAAACCTCCCTGGGGATTTGCATACTACTCGATCAGCTCAGGAGGCCGAACCAGGTCATTACTCTATGGCAATAAGGAAAAAGGTAGGGCCTAGCCTTTCACAGGGAGTGCCACCAAGTCCTGCGGACAGCGCACTAGACATTCCGCTCTACAAATCATCCTCAGTTCTAGAGAATCCAAGTTCGGATAGAACTCTACCGCTATTGTCTCGTACAAGTTCGTACCGACCTGACAACTATGGTCGAGCTCTAAATGACGAGTCGGTCAAGAGCCCAGGGCGTCCACTTTCAGCGTTGAGAGAGGGCATGATGAATTTGCCGCGGATTGAGCAATACGACACGCCGCTTTCTTCTGAGAGGCCAGGTTCTGGAGAAAGCTTAGTTTATGGAGATGACGGCCTGCCCATTTCTCCTCGAAGTCTAAGTTCAGGACCGCTTGAGCCGAGTCGTTCCTATTCGCCAATTTCACCCTCCACTTATACACAGTCTGATGAAGGGAAATTTGCCAAACCTACTGCAATTCTAGTACAGGATCTAGAGAAATTCGCCTTCACCTACAAGTCACTGGACTCTTATCTCGTGCAACCTGATGGTCCCACCCCTACTGAAGGCACCTCCAGCGCTTCTGTTTGTGGCACGGAAACAGTCCGGGAACTATCTCCATCTCCTGAATCAGAGATTGAATCTGTATCTGCAGCAGTATCAGAATCTTCAACACAGCCTGAAGTTGCAACTGCAGCAGCACAAGTAGCAGACTGGGATCCAGAGGTAACAGAAGCGGCCAACATCCTCTTCCACATGGCAAAATCATCCTATCCCTCTCCCTTTTTCACCGCTGCTTCCTCCGTGGACAGCGCTCGCTTCGATGCTCCATTTGCATCGAGGGCCGAGAGAATCAGGAAAGCCAAGATGACGGATGAAGAATTGGGTATAGAACGGGATACCGACTCTGAACAGGATACTGATTCTGAACCCGAATCTGCATCCGAATGTAGGAAAGTTGCTCGTCCACTCGCCAATGCTTCTGCATCTGGTTCGAGATCCACCTCTACTTCCACCGCTACATTGACATCCAACGCCAACACCAATGTCAATACCAATGCAAACCTCAATATCGGTATTGCAATGGGCGGTGAAGCGGAAGCGGGTATCAAGCCTCCTGCAAAGAAAAAGCAGAAGAGAAATGAGCCAAAGCCTCCTGCCCCTCGTGTGCCTGGAACACGTGCTTCTACGCGTGCCAGGAAGCCGAATCGCAGGTACGCTGAATAGATGGCCACGCCATGCTTACAGTACGTACGCTCCAGAACTCCAGTGATGCTCCAGTTGGAATGAAAGGAGATTCTGTTGTACGTACCGTGCTGTGCTGTGCTGTGCTGTGTCATACTGTCCTTCACCGTATCCCCAGAACCAGTTTTCCGGGAGTATGTACGTGTAGACAGACACGCATCTTGGCTTCATTCGAAGCGTGCTTGTATTGGATTGGAGTTGGGATTTTGAGTTTATGGGTTTGGATGGAACGGGACATGGAAAGTGACGAGTTTAGGTGTTTTGAGCCTAAAAAGAGACGTCACTCGGTGGAATTTTCGTATGTTAATTGTAATCGCAATCGTAATAATAATAACTGCTGTTCATAATAATTGATAAAATATACGGAGGAGTATTGCCGAACAACCAGTTCCAGGTTGATGCGTGCGTGCGTGCGAGGTGGTGAAATAAACGAATGTGAGGTTTCCATTCCCTTGGGATAATGCGATTTTGCTTGCTTGCTTGCTTGTTGTTTGGAAATAAGAGGAGAAGTGAAGTGAAGCGTTCTTTCCTATCCGGGAATTTAAACCCCCCTCCTATGCACTTGCTTTACTTGCCATAACAGCCGAAATAAAAATCTAAAACCACAAGGAAGGCGCAAAGGTAACAAACTTACTTGACTCATCTCAACCCTCTCTTTCTATTCTCTTCCATTCCACTACCATATATTTATTTCCACACGCCCATGCACATGTACATCAACCCATCCCAACCCAACAACATCAATAAACATACCGCACAGTACAGTCCAATACACACACAAACATGAACAACCACACGCCCACCCAATCAACCACGCCCCAGAACCGCAAAAACAAAAACCACAACCTCTGGCAAGACTCCCCCCTTCCGAGCCTGACACCGAAATTCGCCTCCCCAGAACCTGAAGCACCGCCTTGGAAACAGATGAGCAGGCACGCAGAAACGGGAGGAATGATAGAGGAAGGTAAGGGGAAGGGCATGGAGCAAGATACGGAGAAGAAGACGCAGAAGAAGATATATGAGCCAAGGGTTGAGTATGTGGGGCCGCCGGGCTATTTGACGGA
>QGMG01001217.1:0-10952 GCA_007825325.1 Lachnellula cervina
TAATCAGGTGATCCCAGCCTTCTTAAATGGACCCCAATTTGGAAATAAACCCTGTATGGTTTAATGCCAAGTGTAGCTAGAAAGAAATTGAGGTACCGTCTGGGTTTAGCACGTGGCTGAGGCATGGTCCCAGCTTTGCATAGCAGGGTTCCTGCACGGTATATTAGCCTCAACCAGCATCTCTCTGGTTCAAGAAATAATCAAACGGAAGCCTGTTGCCTTCACTTTATAAGGCATCTTTACCCGTTTTGCGTTCAAGTCTGCCTTTCCCCACAGTTGATCTACTCTCGGGACTCTACTCCTGCAAGTCATATCCTTACTAAGCGCGCGGCTCTATTCCAATCTGATTGCCTCGATTCTCTGGCTCTTGAAGTTTAGTATTGTACCTACCTAGATAGAGGCATATTTAGGACTCGAATCCACTAGGACAGGTCGTAAAGACGTATATACTTTTACAATCCCATTGGACTGGGAAATTTTGATAACCCTAATTCATATATACCTCCGTTCTAAAACAAGCTACATATCGACTGTTATTCTGTTGCCTAGAAATATTCCTCCTCGGATTCATCCTCCGGAAGTTCATGGGAGCTTCTACTGTCCTCTAAATTATTATATGTTATTTTAAGGCGGATCGTCATAAGCTTAATGTGATAACACGTTCCTCTCAGTGAAAGCTATATTACATCCCGGCCGTTTTGAAGGTCCATTTAGCCGGCAGAACAACCCTTGCTACCGAATATTTGAGCTAGGAAGAGGAAAATACTTTCGAAACACACGCCAAACTGATCTAAAGATTATCTATCATTAACTTGGTGCTTGGATTAAAGAGCGCTAGTCTTATTTCGCGGATATACATCATATCGCAGAGCCCAGAGGTATACACAACCTTGGTTATTAGGGTTAAAATACTAATTCCTAGTGTCGTACGTCTGGCCAATAGTGGATTGAGACTGATATTAAGCATCTCACATCACTGAGACCCAGGAACGACTTGCTCACCGCATCAAGCAAGAAGAAGCGCGCTCAGCCTTACGACCCTTGCTAGCTCCGCCCTATGGGATGAACGGAGGGGGATGAACCTCAAAATTACCGCTCCATACTTATTGTGCCCGCATATTAATCTTTATTTTGTTACCATTGGGCTTACAGAGATCTTCTGCAATATACAGCGACCAATTGGCTGTCTGAAATCAATGATGTGTTTTACAGGAGCTCATTATTCGTGTAGAATACGGTTGATGTCTGTCTACTCCGTACTTTTGTGCGAACTTAATCTACGGAGGCCGCGGTCAAAAGTATGGAATAAACAGGGGCTGCCCTGTAGGGCCCACATTTAGGCCCTGTAGCGTATTAGACCCCTAAAGGGATCATTCTCGCTTGATTTGCCACTTTTTATTGAGGATATACTACTCTACAGCTAGCTATCTTCTTTTAGTGCACTCGCGACCTCTCTTTACCCTTAGCCCTGCCTTCTATATACTCATTGCCCCCATTTAGAGCTAGGATCTTCTCTATATGCAAAGGAATTCTCTTAATCCAAGCCTGAATCTTCTCCTGAGGCATCTCTTCCCAGCACTTAATCTAAGCCTCTTTTAGTGCCTTTTCACTTGTAATTGGCCCCCTTTTGGTTGTTTCTCTCTTCATCTAAAACTAGCAAGGTTTAATAGCATTCAGGTCAGGTGAGTTACCTAGCCAGAGAAGCTTTTAGATACCCCACATTGAAAAGACCTCCTCTTAATGCTTAGAAGCATGCGCAGAAGCATTATCCTCTTAGACTTGCATATTTGGACGTATGCCTAAGCACTTCTTAGTAAAGGGAAGAAGCTTAGGTCGTAGAATCTTCTCTTAGTAGCGGTACCAATTAATGCCTCCACGCCCCTTTTTCACCTCTACTAGACCTGTTTTGATAGTATGCTTGAATAGAGGCATTTCCTTCTGGCGACCACATATTAGGTTCTTCTATCTCTTAAGCCACTGCCTCTCCTAAGCCACTTTATCACTTAGATATTTGGCTCTATTCCTATTATTAATATCCTCCCTGCAAGCTGCTTTCTCCTCTTTTGTCTCTTTCTCCCAAATATGGTAGGGGCCTTTCTCGTTATATAAAAATGCGCTCTACTACATAAACTCACTAAACCCCTTCCAACGCCGTGTAATTATATAGAGGTGATAGGTTTTATCCTTATTTCGCTACACCCTTCTTCTGCCTCTCACTCCCCCCTTTTAGACCGAAGTTTTATTAGTAAAAATAACGTTTTTCTAGTCCTCTAATGTCTAGTCCTTATATAGCTCACACCACTTCTGCCTCGCCTCCTTTTGCTTCTTATTTAAGCCTAGTTTTATAGTTCTTTTATAGACACTATACCTATTCTTCTTTAGTGTTCTATAAATAGAGCTAGGTGAAAGAAGCTCCTTTTTGGTAGGGTCGTTATTAATTTCGGCAGCAATACGAGCATATAACCAGCCTCTTGTAGTAGAATTGCAGAGCATAGTAGCTAAGATCAAGTCTACTATTGGCTAAGGGAGTCTAGGCCTTCTAGAACAGGGGATATCGTCTATATGCTCCACTTGTATAATTATGCCTAGGTGCTAGCTATGTGATACAGCCTTCTTCTTAAGCTTAGAGACGCTTCCTTAGCTAATACTAGTCTTCTCTAGAATAGTAGCATCACTTATCCTAGCCTCTTTTAGAGCTAGCGCAGAGATACGAGCCCCTATAGAGTTTTGCTTCCTTCCTTTCGGCTCTATAGACGCGAGGGATTCAGATAAGAGGGCCGTAAATGCCTGGATTTGACTTATAAGCATTGCGCTAGGGCGAATTGGAAGTAGCGCATGCATTGGAAGTGAAGGTAGAGGTAGCTCCTCACTTGATAGCGCTAGCGCAATTGAGGGAGCCCTAGAAGACGCCCTAAAGAGTGGAGGTGAAGGTGAAGGTTATAGAGTGAGGCCTAGATTATAGAGATCTAGCCCAAATGGGTCTTCTTTGTCCTCATTTTTAGTGGAATAGTCTCCCTCTTTACTAGACACATTAAAATCCTCTCCTAGGTGGTTTTCATTATTGCTATTATAGTCGTATTCTGAATTATCACTTAAATCGTTAAATAAACTAGCTATAATTGCGTAGAGAACTAAGAAACCCTCTAGAGGAGAGGGGGAAGGCTTTAACCCCTCTATTTGACCCCTCTTTTTAGCGAGGTGACGCTATAAATACAGGCTCTAGGAGCCTATAGAATTAGCGAGCGCCCACTATAATATAGTGGACCTAAAGGCCCCTTATAGGGCACTGAGTGCTACAGGGGAGTAAGAGACATTTCAGGGGGTGTGAGACACTACAGGGGGCTCTACAGGGCAGCCCCTGTTTATTCCATACTTTTGACCGCGGCCTCCGTAGAGACTTTGCACGATGCACGCTGCATGATGCACAAGCAGGGAAGGGCACGGTCTCGCCGGAAATCTTCCATTGCCTGTGCTTGGCAGGGACATGGGCTTATCTTCCACAGCCGGCAGGGCTTGAGAGGAGATGGGAAACTCGACAAAAAGATCTGACTGGTTGTCCACAGTGAGAAAAACATGCATTGTCTATGCTATGCTCTGCTAATAAGGTGAGCTAGTTGTCCACCCCAAAGACAAAACGAGGGGCATGCTTTCAAGGTTAGCGCTTCGGTTCTGGTGGCTGGGAAAGGGGAAGTGGGTCCCTTGTGTCGTCGTTCTAACATCCAATCACCTGCCATCAATCGGCTGCCCTTGTCCCTTAGTCGAGTACGACCCCAAATCACTGATCCCATACGCAAACCTGAATCTGCAAGTGCATAGGCTCATGGAGTTTCCCGAATAAGTTTCATCTTACTTGTCCAGATCTGTAATAATGCCGCCTCAAGTTGGGGGCGATCTGAGATGATGCCGGCGTGCTTACTTTTGGCTCTAACCTGACTTGGCACTCCGCACTACTTAGCGTAGGAGGAAAGAATCCCGCATGTAAATTTATAACTGGCTCTCTACCCTAGTATAAATCCTTAAAAGGAGCAAGGAATACCAGCCAATTTTAAAGTAAGAGTTTTTAGTTGGAGCCTAAATGGAAGCTTGGAATACGTGACTATAGAGTCAATATAGTGGATAGTGGGCACACTTATTGAGGAGAAAGATGGCAAGGAAATCCGTTACGCCACAATTCAGTAGTTGATACTATAGGGCTGATATGCACCAGCGGTAGCTAGGAGGGGTAGCTAGCTTACCCAGCCACAGCTCTTCCACAAACTGCATCTTGTGCTTACCTGCCGTCCGTGCTTTGATTGCACAGCCTGGTGCAGCCTGACGTCCAGGAATCTGAAAGTCGCAAGGCTGCTTTTCTCTCACATCCTCTCTGAAACTGATCAAGATGGGCCCTTGTGCAAGTCGCGGAACGCTCTATGCGTTTAGATGGTTTCAAGGGTCCCGACTTAATTCGAATATACCACGTTCGTCTGTGGATGTGCCTCACGAACGCGGCACTCAGGACGCTAGAATCCGGGCCCACCGATCCACAACAACATGATCCCAGTGAGATGAGGATGAATCTTGAACATATCAAGACTTATACTCACTCGAAAATATAGGTATATATGTGTCTCGACATGGCAATTGACAATCATGATATCCTCAAGTATTTTACTTGTGTGTTCATTCCGGGAACTCTGCTCGCATCGACTTTGCTTTTGTACTTTTGATGCTGTGCTTCACTATCCCTCAATCAAGTCTCCGGCGAATTCAGTGTTTATTACTTCTATAATAAAGTCTGAGTTACCACCAGTCATTTCAACATAACGCCAGATATGGACAAGGCGGAGATTCCAGATCAACAAGACCCCTCGGTATCCGAGGAAACCCCCATGGAATTATATCGACGCCCATCCGCCGAAGGCGATGGAAGAGCATCCAAGAAAGCAAGGGCAAGCAAGCCCAAGGTTAGATCTGGATGCATCACCTGCAAAGTTTGACTCTCCCCCCAAACATTGGATTTACGACCCACGCATATCCCTGGGTTTTTACTGACTAAATGTTAAGGCCAGAAGAGTAAAATGCGATGAGACAAAACCGAATTGTATCCGATGCCAAAAGTTCGGCATAGGTTGCGATGGATATGCCAATGAGCCTCAACAGTCACGGGGTCTACTCCAAATCCAGCCCCGAATTCCAGTCGTGGGCCCATACACTCCCAGCTTGTCTATCCACGAGACGGAAGAGGAAAGTCGATACTTCCAAGTCTTCACTGACCGCATGGCGCATGAACTCCCCGGCTTCTTTGAGGGCACAATCAGCAGCAACTTCTGGACCCAGCTCATTCTGCAAGAAAGCCACAATGTGACATCCATTCGCCATGCCATTATAGCCCTTGGAGCTCTGAGAAAGAGCCTGGATAACGCGCCTAGATCTCATCTCAAAGTCAACATCATCCAGGATATTGACAAGAAGCATCATGAACAGGCCGTTCTCCAACACCTCAAGGCAATCCAGGCCTTAAATCAATACATCGCATCGTCAAGATCTCCTCAGCTTCGCAACGCGCTTATTACCTGTCTGCTATTTGTCTGCTTCGAGGTATTTCAGGGAAGCTTTTCATCCGCGCAGCAGCAAACCTATGGGGGCCTCAAAATCCTTCAAAGTTACTACACCGGCAAGTCAGGTTCTCGCGCTGCAGCACATCTCCGGCCTTCTACATCCCAAAATAGCAGACCTATGTCCGAGGCTTTGTCGAAGATTTTGGACCTCCAAGTGGGATGTGGAATTGACACACAGGACAGAGTTATTGTTTCGCATGTGGAGGAATATCTTGATTCGGCGACTAGCTCCGGACCAGTCATTGAAGTTGAGGGCCCTTCACCGGGGCGCGCTTCATCCGAGCCAACAGGAATACCTCCTTTCGAGGATAGCCATAATAGTGCTGAAGGATTGGAGAAAAGTGTCGAATTTAGACCACAGATACAACGAGCATTGTCCATGCATGCCAACGATCGCCATCTGGACGTGCCATCCAGCTATGCGCCAAGTGTTACTCTGCAGCCTCTGGATCAGCCCGACTTAACAAGTCTTTCTATCCAACAAATCTTGTCGAGCGGGTCATCTTCTGTAGCTTCATCTCTATACAGCGACACATCTCCACCAAGCGGGCTCCAGACACCTTCATCTCAAATACCAACATCAAGCAGGAAACGGCCTACCAGTACAAGAACCACACTTACGCCCCTACTACTTCAAAGCAACGTAAAGATTGAAGACATTCTCGTCCAGACGTTTGTGAGGCTCGATGGACAATGCCTTTTATTTGGTAATATCCCGGGAATTCCACCCCTGAATTGGGACGTCAACAAAGCCCACCACATCCCAGTCCCAGTCTTTTTCCAAGACTTCCACTCTGCTCATCGATGCTGGGATTCTCTCATGGACCGCGCTCTGCAATTTTATCGCCGTACTCTGTTCGATCGGGCTTATTCTCCGGCTTCTCGCGACTCACCTTCTTCAATAGCACGCCAGCTTACATCTTGGCAGAAACAGCTCTCGGCTTTCGAGACAACGTTTCAACCTATTCTTGATGATGCTGTCCAGCTTGACGGCATAGTGAGCAATTCTGCTGCTCTTGTCATATCGCTAGCCCAGAAATGCGTTTCCATACTATTGAGGCGCGTGCCTCGAGATTCTGAGATGGTTTTCGATGCAGCACTTTCGGACTTCCAATACATAGTGCGTACCTGTGCGCTATTGCTCTCGTCGCAGGAACAGACTCAATTGCCTCGGAATCCACGTTTCAGTTTCGAAATCGGGGTCATTTCTTCGCTTCACCTCGTCGCAACGAAATGCCGAGATTCAGTCACAAGGCGGGAAGCTGTAGACTTGCTGTGGTCAAACCCAAGACAAGAAGGGATGTGGGATAGTGTAATATGCGCGAGGATAGGCCTTTGGATCCTAAATCTTGAGGAAATTGGTCTTTTGGCCCCTCAACTTCCACTCCGAAACTCGAGCATGCCTGGTTTATGGAAGGCAGATTCAACAGGCTACCAATACGGTAATCCAACCGCGCCATTTTATGGAGAGGAAATAGGGTCTTCAGGTTTGCCCGAAGGTAGGACCACGGTCACTGAAGGTGCCCAAGGATTTGGGAGGGACGAGTCTGCATCTAGTAGCGGCGGCAATGCACTAGTTCATCGCGGGAAATCGTCCAATCCGAGGCAGCAGATCCCGCATAAGAGTAAAGGAAAGGGGAAAGCACCCGCGAATACGGCAAAAGGCTGGGTTGTTCCAGAAGAGAATAGGGTGCAACTAAGAGCGTATAAGTTTCATATTCCGGAACGCCATGTCAATGTCAGGGTACAGAAGGCATTGCTTGCAAGTGACGGATCTAGCGAAGAGAGGGAGACTGTTCTTGCCTGGTGATGAAGGGGGTTTCAATTCAACCAAAGGTCTATAGGGTAAGAAATGGGTATGAACGGCCAGCAGTGCGCTCAGAGTCCAGCATTTGTTACGATTTCTATTCGTGTATATAGTATTAGGGTTGAATCGCTCAACGTCAGACCTTTTATAGACTGTCAAATAAAACTTAAGAGCAGTCCAAGATGTCGACTATTTTTGCGCAAATAAAGGGGGTTATCACGTGCTAATGACTAGATTGCTTGACGCCGCCGCCCTTAATAATTGCACGCCGCATTTCGACTCTGCCACCCCTGTGTGCATCAAAACATCACCCACCACGAGGCTTTTGCTTTGCTGATTTGCGCCCTTTCCAACCTCCAAACTACGATACTCGATTCTGGCCCACCATTCTCAGCCTATTTCACCAGCCCACGTAGGCCGTGCTACCCACCTCGTCCTTTGTCGACAATGCTATCTAGCCGCCGTCTTTCGCGCCAATGCAGGTAATCTGCTAACGATATCACAATAAACATATCCCAAAGCCCCAATACTCTCCCACCAACACAGCAACGTTCACGGAACTTTCGAAGTCTGTACTCCTCCTTCTCAGAGCAAAGATTCGGGACTGCGCAACGCGCACTATCTGTTGTGGCCCCTCATACCAGGATCTGCTCCCTCATTAGGCTCTCCGCATCGACCCCTCACCAATATACTCGAGCAACATTAAATTTGTCGCAGAGCAGAAGAGAACCAGTGGCGCCATCTTATCACTCCGAGAGACTGCCATCGACGTAGACGGGCGAGATTGGGAGCATAAAGTACTGGTATCGCATTATTGGGTAGGCTGCACATTGGTGTCATTGAGTTCGAGGCTCTTCCGGCTTCCAGACCCTCCCAATATCCCAAGATGTCTTCCTCTTCCGGCACGCCAGAGTCTTGGATCTCATCGTTTTGTTCCTTACTAGGGCATGAATACTTTGCAGAGATATCGGAGGACTTCATAGAAGATGACTTCAATTTGACGGGGCTGCAAACCCAGGTGGCTATGTATAAGGAAGCTTTAGAGGTATGGTTGATAAAGCTCTTGGTCTCTACAATTG
The DNA here is from genome assembly GCA_007825325.1 of Lachnellula cervina. Taxonomy (NCBI): domain Eukaryota; kingdom Fungi; phylum Ascomycota; class Leotiomycetes; order Helotiales; family Lachnaceae; genus Lachnellula; species Lachnellula cervina. The sequence continues at coordinate 8,484 of QGMG01001217.1, forward strand.
CTGACATACAGCCCAGATGATCTTGGATGTCGAGCCAGAAGATGATGATGACGAGGACGAAGAAGAGGAAGAAGAAGAGGGAGACGAATCTATTGAAGGCGAGGATCACAAGGTTCGCAGGGTAGCCCCAGATCGAAGACATCACCGTATGGCCTCCGATTTGTCGGTCATAGAATCTTCCGCGGAAATGCTTTATGGTCTTATCCATCAACGCTTTATTTGCTCGCGGGCAGGTATCCAACAAATGTCCGAAAAATACGAACTCGGACACTTTGGCGTATGCCCCCGAACGTACTGCGAAGGAGTTCGAACATTACCAGTAGGACTTTCCGATGTACCGGGCGAGGATACTGTGAAGCTCTTCTGCCCTTCCTGCTTAGATGTCTACGTTCCCCCGAACTCTCGATTTCAAACTGTTGATGGCGCTTTCTTCGGACGAACGTTTGGTGCGCTCTTCCTCCTCACATTCCCCGACTACGATATCAGCAAGAAAGGCATGGATACGCTAGGGGGGCACGGTGCCCGAAGCATGGCAACAACAGCCAGTGACGAAGAAAAGGATAAAATAAACGGCATGAACGTACAAAATCTAGGGCCTGGGCTTGGAAAAGGAAAGATGTACGAGCCGAAGATATACGGATTCAAGGTCTCGGAGCGAGCAAGGAGCGGGCCGAGAATGTCATGGTTGCGTGATCGTCCCGTGGACATCCGAGAATTGGACGAAGCGGCTTTATTTGCGAATCCGGACGAGAGTGATGATGATGCTGGACTGAATAATGGAGCTCGTACACAGCCAACTCAAACACTGGGTGGGGTTCGGAAAATGCGACGACCAAATGGAGGGAGCCCTATGTCGATCGAAGCTTTTATGTGACATCTCAAATGGGATTTGGGGCTACCTTCCCACATTGCAGGCGTTTGGAGGAATGAGACACGGCTTTATATGGGGCGGGTTTAGAGATGGCTTTCCGTTGCGTAGGTGTCAAGCGAATTGCATACTTTGGTGGTGATTGTGGCCCACAGTGGTATATGTTTGCTTCCCTCCATTTGTGAAAGGTGTTAAAAATATTTGGTGGTATGTGGAATAATGGTACAAATACGATTTGGCACATTTTCTCCTCCTCCAGCTGGATTTTATACTGTGTCTTTCTAAATGCGAATTGTACCATATAACACGCCAAAGTTGGCATTTTCTAAACTATTGCTTTTGCCTTTTTGACGGGTTTTCCGTCTCGAGTATGAGATCAAATTTTATGTATGCCTCCCACCTTCAGTGCGATTTGATCAGTCAGTGGATGGCAAGTTTCCTTCACTTAAATATGAGGAGATTGTCCCTTGAGAATTGTCGCATAACTCTTGAACGAGTGTCAATACAAGCTTGGACAAGGAAGGACGTGTTGCTTAATTGCAAAGAAACGAACTTAAAAACGAAGCATGCAGTGAGATGGCGTCGAACTACTTACTCGAAAAGAGACGTGATCGAAAGATTAAGTGGCCATTTTGGAAGAGCGGAAGAAGTAAACATGATTGACGTGTCTTTTGTGTCCCTATAGAGTGTAGTCTTGTACTCCCTCTTAGTACCGGTATTTCCCATTATAGATTTTGGCCTTAAAGTTCTAGGACCACTTAAATCTCGGCAGCTCAGCCGAAAGGGGAAAACGATTCGGAGACACCAACGAATCTACAATCGCCCCGGTTTTTAGTAGATCTATGCTAATATATACCACATGGCTACGCTCGGCTCTTGTAAGACCTACTTTAGAGCTTCCTATCTCCTAAGCACTTCTAAAATATACGTCCTAACTGGGAAAGGTCGGCGAGATGTTATATGTGGGGCGAAGAGACTCTTTTCTTTGGTTCTCATCTCGAGATGACATTTAGGCTGATCGAGAATAACTCTCGAACTGCCGCACAATGACTGGCGCCCATGACAGGTGGTACAGTACAGCACTAGGTCTCACATGCAGCCATGTGGCTCCCGTTGGCTTGAAGACCGGGAGCTATTTCAAGCGGTAGATAAATAACAATCCGTCCCCATCTGTTGCCATTATTATTTGTTGTTTGTTCATCCTCATATTAATTTAAGACCATTAATCCGAAGGAAGTCACTTTTGACTAAGGACTGTCCTAGCTACCCCGCCTTTGCTTTTTCTGTTGCATTATCCATCACCATCTAAAACAACTCAGTATCCTTCGCAATGTTAGATACTTTCCCCTTTCATATCGGGCTTCATACGATTGCAGCTTCTGCCATTGCGTTCTTTGGCTACCTGGCCGTTCAAGGAATATGGCGACTTTATTTTAGTCCTATTTCCAAGTTCCCAGGACCGAAACTCGCTGCTTTGACATATTGGTACGTGAATCCATACATGGCACTTTTCCAAAACTTCAGGAAAGGGGAATACGCCCCCAAGAACCTTTGATCCAATTCAATCCCCTCTCCTCCCTGCAATTTTTTTATAAATATAT
>QGMG01001218.1:0-10932 GCA_007825325.1 Lachnellula cervina
GTCGTAGCGAGAACAGCAGCGCCAGCAACCGCCGCAGCGACTTTCATGTCTTCGGAAAAGGAATCGGCGTATATAGCGCGTAGAGCGCGTGATTGCTCATCACTTGCGGTCTTGGTGATGGTGACGAGGTGGGACGGCTGGAGATGGGCCCGGTGGCGCTGGGAGGTGCTGAGGATGGCGGTTGAGGCGGCGATGCCGAGGGAGCCGCCGAGGATGCGGACTTGAGCTATTATGCCTTGGGCTACGGCTGGGTAGGCGGTGTTGTTAGTGGGTACAAGAAGTGTGAGTGTGGGAGGAGGGCAAAGGTGGGGATGGAAAGAAGGGGGCGGGCGTACTGTTATCCCTAATCTCGCACTCGAGATTGGTAGCCATACTCACGGTCGAAATCAGCACTCCGAACCCCAGCCCGACAAAAACCTGGAACCCATAAATACCACCCTGCACCCCTCCCTCTGCCTTCAGCGTTGACAATGCCGCGCAGCCTATCGTCATGAATGTCGTTCCCACGACGAGAGTAGGGAATTTGTAGTCTCGATTCCCGTTTATTGCACCGCCGAGCACACTACCTACTGCAATAGTGCCCAGCATAGGCAATAGCGATACACCGGCCATAAGCGCAGTTTTCTTGCCTACGACCTGCATGCGGACAGGCAGCGCGAACATGACCATGAAGTACGGGAATCCGGCTAGCAGTGTACTGAGTACGTATCCCATATACACCCTGCGCTTCATCAAGCGTAGCGGGAACATGGTTGCGATGCCATCTTCCCAGTACTTGGCTACCAGAACTTCCCAGATGAAAAGGAGGGAGAGGCATAGGAGGCCGGTCAGGAGCGGGGCGAGGAAGATGGGTTCAGTCCATGAGGACGAGGAAGACGAAGAGCGAATCCCAGCTTGTTGGAAGGAGAAGACGATGAGGACCGTAGAGGCGATGAGCAGGATGCAGCCTGTGATATCAAGCTGCTTCCAGGGGCGCTGGGGACTGGGGGTCATATGGTGGGGTTTAGGCCAGGCTATTACGAACATTATTAGAGGGATGATGCCGATAGGAGGACTAAAAAGGTTAGGGATTGAAGGTGTGGACATGAGCGGATGGATACTTTACTTGATCCAAAATACCCATCTCCACGTCGTATAATGCGTAATAACTCCACCCAGAACCGGCCCAAGCACACCCGCGATAGCAACCACAAACCCGGCCAACGCTCCAATCGTCCTTCCCAACTTCTCATCCTGCGGGCTGATTTCCGCCAGGATCACAAAGGTGAGAGAATACAAACCCGAGCCACCTATTCCTTGCAGGGCTCTACAAGCGATAAGTTGGCCTAGGGTTTGGGAGAATCCACAGCCGAGGGAGAAAGCGAAGAAGATGAGAAAGGCGGCGATGTAGGCGTTTCGACGTCCCAAAATATCGCCGATGCGAGCGAATATTACGGCGCAACCAAGATAGCTAAGTGTGTAAGAGAGCGCGACCCAAGTCACTTTTTGGAGAGAGTTGAGGTCTACACCGATAGTGTATAGTGCTGTTGCGACAATGGTGGTATCGAGGAGTGAGAGGAAGAGACCAAAGCAAACGCTAGGGGATTAAAATTAGAGATGGGTCCTGGGGTTGATTATAGGGAACTGTACCTGATTGTCAGACAAATCAATCGCCATTTTGGAAGTACTGGTGGTTTTTGTTCATCGGGACGATTTACTTCTTTCGGATCGAGCTCTGTGACTGCCAAGGGGTCTGTCTGTAAGGTCTCTTTGCTTGTCTCCATATTTATTGCATACCAAGCCAATAAGTGTAGCTTGCAACGCAAATGGTTTCTGTGAAAAGGTAAGGCCGCTGTTGTAGCTGCTTCAATTGGCGACTTTACCACCAACAATAACGGTAGAGCTCTCGTGGCTGAGTAGGAAATCTTTGAATCAACGTATATGACAGTGTGTGGCTGGTGATAATTCCAAGAGATAAACTTGCCAAAACTAGTATCTATTATATCAGAGAAAAATAAGAGACATCCTCATGAAGTTAGATTCGATCCGCTCACCACGTTCGGACGCGGAGCAATATATATTTGCACGGAACGAGCTGATGTAGAAAGAAGCCCGTCGAAATGGTAGAAATGACTTTGCGACGCGATGCACGGCACACTGTCCAATGATACTTCAGCTGATGCAGCTAAGGTTGTGAGGCTGTCCCAGACACATACTCCGATAGTAAATATCAGCTCTGGGGTCGCTCGCTTACGGACGTAAGAAAGGATAGCAGAGAAAGAGCAAAATGCTCACGTGATGACGTGATTCTAATGGAATGGGGACTTATGAAGGTAAACTGACTTTTGGTTAAGGGGTTGAAACAATCCGAGAGAACGGAGGTAGTGCTGAATGTGTAACAAATGAAGGGAGAAGGAAAATCACTTGGTGAGGAAAAAGCATATATTTGACGGCGTGTGGCTTGATCCTCCGAGGAATGTGATCCTAGGGACATCCAGGCCATTGATTCATATTGAATCAGGACATGAAGACAAACGCAGCTTTGCCTACGGCCGTTACTTGACTATGCCATGATTTTGGGCCCATTTCAAAGACTGGACCTCAAATGCCCGTGAGATATCCAACAGCATTCATAGTTGCCATTAAAGCAACCTCATTGAACTTACCTTCCCTCAATATAACACGAAATATGACTCCTGTTAACGAGTATCGACCATGCGAAAGCGTGCTAAAAGAGGCGGCTCTCGCATTTGAAGAGGCTCGTCCACGGGAGTTTGTCCTAGGAACATGCCAGATATTAGGTCTGGCACCGTAGCCTGGTATTCGATTACCTTCATGCCGGTTTTTCTTCTCCTATGCCATGCTCTGACCTTCCTTCCTTTGTTATGTACGACCGGGCGAATAGGGACGCGCGCTCATCAAAACTTGACTGGATCTGCCCGCTCTCGGCCAGCGTCTGCAGACGGCAAGTTCGTATTTCTAGGTATATGTCCTTCGTCCCGCAGATTTCAAGGTATTGGGTTCATCCTCTCTGCCCGATCTGCCCATCGAATGCGGTATGATTGATAGAGCAAGCTCGACGAGGGGTGCTTTTGCGCAATGTTCGGACTTTGTTGGGCATCATGTTGCCCGGGATAAGCTTTCAACGTTGGTATCATCCCATGTGCAAGAGAGATCGAATTCGAATACACGATGGCTGGACATACAGTTCCTTGATGATGTTGTGGTTGTAAGTCAACGAGGTCTGTCTGTAATTGTGAACACAGGACAGGCACGGTCCGCCCGGGCGTCCCTAAAATTTAGCGACCTCGAGATAAAACTTGTTGTCACCAAGTTTCAAACTCCTTCTAAAACAACACAATTATATATATTGACCCTTTATTAACGTATTACGTTCTTATCATTATCCCTATCGTCGGCTGAATTTAGCTGCAAGTGCACTTTGTACCTCTTCATACCCTGCAATAGCGCAATACTTGCGTCCGAGCCACCTATAATGTACCACCCAGCTTTATAGCTCTTCTCCTCCCTCTGCTGGAATCTCAATCTCAATCGCATTACTTTCAAACTGCCCAAACAGCCCATCCTCCATGCTCAATTTCTCTCCGTCAGTCTCGTACGTCCAAACTCCCATCCAATGTCCTTGCGCTTTGGCCAGATACCTCTCGCCCTTTGTCAAGGCTACCTCCGGCTCTCTTGCCTCGAGATCTCTCTCAGCAGTTCCAGCACCTGGAATCATCACGATATGATCATCCTCCATTGAAAAGTATCCGGACTCGGGGGCTTGGCGATTGATTTTGATGTTCAGGAATGGCGCTGTCGTGTTCGTTGTTGACGAAACAAACTTCACAACCCCCATGGCTACAGCACGAGGGTCTAGAGGTGACGACCAGAGGAGGAGGTAGACTGGGTGCGGAGATGTGTTTTTGACGGCCACATGGATAGTCGCAGATCCCAAGTTTGAGCTGGCAGAGCTTTCAGTAGAGAGCGTGACTTGAAGGGGTATGGAGGACATGATGGGTACTTTCTGCTCGACGACGCTGGAAAGAGGCTGGGAGAAGAACAAGTAAGTTGCTGTGAGAAGAAGAAAGAGCGTGGTAATGAGGATACGGCGGTACATCGCTCCTTCCCTACGGGCTGGCGACCTCATGGAGGATGGAAGGGAATGTCAACCTGGTCTAGCAAACTCGATACGTCAGCGCCTAATCATTCCAATAAAGCGTCTAGTTGAATGCAGTCAACTTTTGAAACCAATTGATCGAAAATCCAATCAATTCTGGAGATGGGCTCAAATTACCTTTCCAACTCAACGTTGAGAAGCAAACTAAACAGGAAGTTGGTTTGCATCACACTCAAGTTGCCGCATTCTGGAGATGTCCCGCATGACGACACGGCAATCGATTTCAACACGGCCAGTCCGCAGAATGTGCGATACTTATATCGGAAGGTGGCTTTCTGTCGAACCTCCCGCAGCCACACTCAGGACAATGTCAAGATCAAGCCCCATCCGAAGTCTTGTTCGTGCGCAATAATACCCAAGCAAGACCGAGTGCCGGCACAAGGTACAGAAATCGGCGGCTCGATCGATGCCAAGGATGGCTCAGACTCACCAAAAGTTCTTGTGGAGAACACCGTCTTCGTACTCTGCTAGCTATCCAATAATTGTCGCGGGCCTCCAGAGTTTAGATCTATCTAAGCCTTGCGACGTGGTAGCATTATTTGGTCGATCTATAATTGCAACTCGATATTACCATTTCCCCTCTACAGCCAAGATGGGCGCCCTTTCTTCAAGAAGAAGCTGATAACTTCTGGAAGAGGGGAAATATTGGCGACAGCTGCGCCAAGCTAGATCGATAGGCTTTGGAACCACATTGATCAAGAGCAGGTACATCAATCTTTATCTTGAATTTGATTAACGTTGGGTGCATGAAAGCTATTCTGCAAGCCAAGTATATATTATCTTGGCAACCCCACGACAGCGATTTGCATGTCAAAGATGGAGAGAAAAGTTGCTTCAGCACTTTCAATGGCTGTCACTCTTGCCCAGCAGCTAAGAGCGGTTGAAACCTAGGTGTCTTGTCGCCTTCCTGTTTTGTTCAATCCTCGATGAGTATTGCTCGTTCTATGCTTTCTTTTCACTTTCAGATGCTGTATCTCATGTCAAGTTTGCACTCCAGATCAGAGCACTGTCTTTTTACCTGCGGCGATGTACAAATCTTGTACGTCTCGTCTGGATTCATATTGCGTGCAGTTGATTGTTATCATTTAAAACCTACTAGGCACTTTGAGCTACATTCAGTTGTTATCATTGATATTGACCACTGCTGATAGTAGTTTTCATGCCACGCTTGGAATATTTCCTAGAACCTGGTATGGCGCGTTGCAGATGGTCGCTGAACCTCTGCCCTGATCGTGTCTCCTGACCTTCTAGTATGGTGGTCCAAGTATTCCCCCACTACCTCCGGTAGTGTCGGTGTTCAAAGTGTAACACGTAGCAAAGGATAACAGCTAACTAAAATGTTCTACAACACTTGAATAGCTAGATTCTACCCTAGAAAGGGGAACCTCTTAATTTGAACACACGCGGAAGAGCTTAAGCGAGAGTTTACCTACCAGGTAGCATATAGAGGTACAGCGGTGAAGTAACGTTAAAATCTGAATTAGTGTTTACTCCTTCTATTTCTATTCGGGTAGTCTTCCAAGTAAACAAAGCTTTAGTAGGTTTAGAACTTACGCGGGGGACCCTGTCGCACTGCCCCAAGAGGCTGAAGGTGCCCCTAACACTACTGTTTCTTTTAGAATTGTAACATTACTGCACTGCTGTACCTCCGTATGCTCTGCTAATTACTCCTACTATTCTCTAAACTACGTTAGTATGCTTAGTCATATGTTACACTTTGCTATGTGTTACACTTTAAACAGCGACACTACCGGAGGTATTGTGGGGAATACTTGGACTACCACTCTACCGGGTATAAGTCAGGGGACACAATTATACAAAAATTCCTCGCTAAAAGATTTTGCATGGGTTGCAGCAGTGGGCATAAGTTCAATCCGGAAGGATCGATCCACCAATTCCGGCTGAAAGATATGTCTGTACTTCTTCTTATTTGTCTATTTCATACAACTGCCGGAGCTAGTACCATACCTTATTTTCTTCGATACGGTTCTTCTGAATCTTGGCTGCCTCTTTGGTGACTATACCCTACGGCTGCAAGTGTTACTTGTTCGGAGCTTCATACCATATGGCCGCAACGATACACTGTATTTGTGACCTTGCAATTGAAAGACAGCTTGAATGCTACACTAGTAACAGTGTACGAAATATGTCGCGCCCAACGTTGACGAACATGTTGAATAAGGTCGTTGATTATACACTATCTCGCATGGATCCAATGAACCGCCAGAAAGTATATATATCACCATCAAGTCCATACCGAGCAGAACTCACTTTCTATCAACAATTATCATCAGCCGTTCTAAGATTCAAACAAACAAGTTCTCGTAAACCATTTCAAAAGCTCAGCCAGTTTCGTATCTTTTATCATGTATTTTGCCCAGGTCTCTCTAATCTTGGCCTCTGTTGCCAATGCTGCATTTCTCCAGAACGGGAAACGCGATACTGGGCTAGAAGTTACTCTCACGGCTGCTAAGGGATCTGCCGCGGATGTGGTCGCCACGGTCAAGAATGTTGGTACTGAGAACTTGAACCTATTGACACTTGGCACTTTTTTGGACGCCGCCCCAGTTCAAAAGCTGGCTGTTGTTGATGAAGCCAGTAAGTCAAATCCCTTTGCACTAATGGAAACCTTGGGCCCCTGTTCTAATCCTGTATAGATGCCCGTGTCGCGTTCACTGGGGTTCACCGAAGCATTCATTACTCGAAAAACTTGTCAGATGACTACTTCAAACATGTTGCGGCCGGCAAAAGCTTCAGCACAACCATCAATGCGGCTGCAGTTCACGACTTCAAGTCCGGCACTTATTCGTTCAGCGCCGAGGGCGCAATTCCGTTCGCTATCGGTGACTCCAAGGAGCTCACTGATAACGTTGTGACATACAAGACCAACCTTCTCACCATGGCCGTTGATGGAGAGGCCGCCAAACTCCGCATCAAGGCCATCCCAGAGAGATCTCTCACTGAGCGTACAGTTCTCGAGTCTGGTTGCACCACCTCCAACAAAGCAGCCACCACCGCTGCCCTCAGCGCCTGCGCTTCCCTCGCTCGCGCTGCCTCAACCGCAGCTACCTCCGGATCATCCAGCAAGTTCAGCGAGTACTTCAAAACCACCTCATCATCCGTCCGCTCGACCGTCGCTGCCCGCCTGTCCGCCGTTGCCACTCAATGCGGCTCCACCACACCCGGAGCGACCAAGTACTATTGCACTGATGTCTACGGCTACTGCGGATCCAACGTCTTGGCCTATACCATCGAATCCACCAGCGAGGTTGTCAACTGCCCATTGTACTACAGCGCTCTTCCTCTGGTCTCAAGCACCTGCCACGCTCAGGATCGCGCTACCACCTCGCTCCACGAGATGACGCACGCTCTTGCCACATACAGCCCAGGAACTCACGATAATGCGTATGGATACAGTGCCAGCATTGCTCTTTCAAGCGCTTCGGCTGTCTTGAATGCTGACACCTACGCTCTCTACGCTAATGGTATGTATTCCGATACCGTCTTATGATCACGTGAAGCTTGTCTAACAGAACTTAGCTATCCATGTTGGGTGCTAAGGCAAGGCATTTCCATCTACGACATGACGAGAGGTGTAAGAGCTGTGGAGATGAAAATCAAGTGCGTGGATGTGACGGAATGTGAGGTAGCGTAGACTTAGTGGGGGTAGCTTGAGCCAGATAAAGCACTGCGGTCATTTGTACGAAAGACAACAAAATGTTAAAGTTGTGCATAATTGTCTGATACTGCCGGTTAACAGCGTGATTGAAACACGATTCGAATCAACTGAGGAATCCGGTCGACATGTGTAGATGGACGTTCAAATAAGCTTCATGGAGCCCACTATTCATTTGCTTTGCTCCAGAAATAACTTCTCCATGCGGAGAATACTCCTTGCTAGAGCCGTACTGCATACTACGCTACCGTGACGGTAAATACCCACGGACCTGCCGCAACGCCACCCGTGCGGGACGGAAAGAGAAATAGCGGCACGGGTTTCTGATGTGTCAAGTATTGAAATTTACGAAATGAGGACTGATGTTTTTACAGCCGTTGCAGTGAGGATAATACATGTAGCTTCCTAAACCAAGACAAAGATCTGCAAATCCTACAGGAAGGTCTGGCCCAAAATTGAGCGAATTACGGATATGTGCGATGCATAGTATCCACCGTGCGCGGGAGCCTTCCCCAGACAAGTTTAGGACCGAGCACCTCAATCTATGACCCGATTGCGAATCCATTCCTCTGCATCCCTTCACCCAACCAAAACACACGCACAACTACGAGCACCGTATTTATATAACACATCTTTACATATATATATATATATATATATCAAGTCCACCCCACCCTCTTCAATCCCGTTTGTATCTATATGCTAAGATCATTTCGCCGGCCGAATAACGGCACTGGATACGAATTGCTCACCATGTCGCACGACCACGACCACGACGACTCCGCACCGATAGCCCAGGTAGAGGGACCTGACACTGTGGGCAAATCCGGCAATGTTGGCGAGGATGCGAATTCCAAGGCCGAGGAGGTGTCTCTGGCTGCTGTGGACGATGCAGCTGCGCTCCCAAAGGGAACTCTTGATCCTGTCTACGAGGCAAAAGCGCGAGTCTTGAATGCCGCGGTAAGGCTGCCTGCCACTGCCAGCAATGCTCGCACGTGACGATGACACTGACGCTGACTATTCTATTCTACAGATCCAAGAGATTGGAATGGGCAAGTATAACTGGCAGCTCTTTGTCGTGGTGGGTTTCGGGTGGGCAAATGATAATATGTGGCCCATTGTCACATCTCTGATCTGTACGTCACGGGAACATGTCCAGTCAGTCGAGAAAACAAGAACCATGCTAACGTTTAATAATAGTAAAACCAATAGCGAATGAGTTCCACCCCTCTCGCGCACCGCTTCTATCCCTGGCTCAGAACATCGGTCTTTTGGCTGGTGCGATATTCTGGGGCTTTGGCTGTGACATCTGGGGCAGAAAATGGGCTTTTAATCTCACGCTTGGTGTGACGGCAGTTTTTGGCCTCATTGCTGCTGGGTCTCCCAATTTTGCCGCCATTGGCACTTTTGCTGCCCTGTGGAGTTTTGGCGTCGGTGGTAACCTGCCGGTCGACTCGGCTGTTTTCCTGGAATTCCTCCCTGGCTCTCATCAATGGCTGTTGAATGCCTTGTCGATCGATTGGGCCTTTGCTCAACTCATAGCTACTGCGATTGCTTGGCCACTTCTAGGAGACCTGACTTGTCAAGAGAAGGAGACTTGTCAGAAATCAAATAATATGGGATGGAGATATTTTGTGATTGCTATGGGAGGAATTTCTATGCTTGAGTTTATTATTCGATTTGCTTTCTTTACAGTTCACGAATCCCCGAAATTTCTGATGGGCAAGGGACGAGATGAGGATGCGGTGAGAGTTGTCCATGATGTTGCACGGAGGAATGGGAAAACTTCCAGCTGTGAGTCTATCCTTCTCTTCAAACAATTTCACAGCAATAACTAACAGACACACAGTGACTATTGAAGATCTTCGAGCCTGCGAGGCTTTAGGGCCCGGTAGAGGTGTCCAGACCGACAGTGCGGCCCAAATCAAACGCAAGCTCGAAAAGCTAAGCCTGGTCCACGTCAAAGCACTCTTCGCAACGCCGAAACAGGCATTCTCCACTTCCCTGATTATGCTTATCTGGGCTCTCATCGGATTAGCATTCCCATTATACAATGCTTTCCTCCCTTATATCCAAGCCTCTCGTGGCGCGAAATTCGGCGATGGATCTACGTACATCACCTATCGCGACTCGATGATCATCGCATCGTTAGGCATTCCCGGTGTAATCTTAGGCTGTTTCCTCATCGAACTTCCAAATTTCGGGAGGAGGGGGACTCTTGCTACTTCTACGGGCCTTACCGGCGTGTTTCTGTACGGCTCGACGACGGCTTTGAGTTCAAATGCTTTGCTGGGTTGGAATTGCGCCTATAATTTCTGCAGTAACGTCATGTACGCTGTGCTTTATGCATATACCCCGGAGATCTTCCCCACCAAAGATAGGGGAACTGGAAATGCCCTGACGGCATCGGCGAACCGGATTTTTGGCATCATGGCAGTGAGTAGTAACATGAATTTCATCTAAAATTGCAGTTTACTAATCAACATGTTGCAGCCTATCATTGCAATGTTTGCGAATCTCGAGACATCTGCGCCTGTTTATACAAGTGGCGCGCTTTTCATTCTAGCCGGTGTATTGGCTCTTGTCATGCCATACGAGTCTCAAGGGAAAGCCAGTCTATAAACAACGCTATCTTTATTATGCATGCAAACTATATCCTCTAGAAGTGGCCGTCCATCTAAAAATGCTGAATCAAGCGATAACCCTCACTCTATACCCCGTCTTTGCAAACCGCGCTACCACCATCAACAACGCACCCACTGCAACTATCGCAGCGCAGAACGCCATGCCCGCCTCAAACCCATCCCTCTGCACCAAGTGCCCCGCAATCGGATTCCCAATCAGCACCCCGAACCTAGCCGCTGCAACATTCATCCCGATCCGGGTCCCGATCTCACTCATGTTCTTCGTCAGCGTCACGATCACCGTCGGCGGGATCGAGACAAAGCAGCCAGACGAGAAGCCATACAGGATAGCAAACACGACGAGCCCGGCCGTGTCCCGTATCCCCATCCACGCAAACGCCAACACGGCCGCGATGACGGCGGCGGGCGCAATCACGTTCAGCGGCCCGTAGCGATCAGCCAGGAGATTCGGC
>QGMG01001219.1:0-10915 GCA_007825325.1 Lachnellula cervina
TGGTGTGGCCTAAGCCTGGTATGTTTGGCTCTTCTTATATAACGGAGTGGAAGTTAACTTGTGATGATTGTAGATTTATTGATTTTGGGGCTGGGGAAGGATATGAGGCCTATCAGTCCGAAGACGAGACAGTATATTCAGAGTCTGGGAATTAGGGTTGATGTGCAGGATACGAGAAATGCGGCTGCGCAATTTAATCTTCTTGCTACGGAACGAGGGGTGGGGAGTGTGGCTGCTGCGTTGATACCAATGGGGTTTAGGGAGGGGGTTGGGGTTCAATGAGATGGGTGATGGGGATATGTGAGAAGAGATCTGGTGGATGAGTGGAACGCTTCTGTTGCAGCCTCTAATGATGTATATTCTGCGGGCTGGGAAGTGGCCGAGACAAGACTCATGCGCGAATACTATTGTATAAAGCAGGAAGCTTTCAAGTAATGATAAGGGTTGACAAAGATCTCCTGAGCAATTGTTGTCTAGAGAACAGGAGGACGGGAGCAACGGGAGCTCGGTAGAAGCTAATAATAGGCCTAATTTGCTTCTACGAAGCATTTCTGTCTAGAGAGTTTCACGGATATTGTAGGGAGGCAAAAAAGTTCTATGTTCTCAAGGTCAAAAGACTCTTTCATTTGCAGACTTCTTTGACTCTTTATATAGTCTACCTCTAATGCTTTAATATAAGAAGCTAGACTGAGCCCCTTATCCATTTCCGACAAGCTTCGACTCAAAGAAAGTTCATTTTATCTACTCTGCCAGTCAGAGAAATCCAACCCCTGAAACCCAACCCCTGAAACCTCCTCCATAGCTGACGCCCCATCCAGGTCCTTTCCTACACCTGAGCTGAGACATTCCCTTGTCTGTAATGCCTCCTTAAACACCCATTTTTGAATCCCACCGAAAAAGAAAATCCACCTAGTACCACAAGAAAGAAAACCGTTTTTCCGAAGCATGTACCCGTGCGAGTACCCCGAGTCCTGCCATATCCTCTTTGAGATAGAAGAAACCCAAGCAACTATGCTAGCACCGCAGCTTGATGTTATCCGCGCCACCGAACCCAATTCCGTACGCAAGAATGAAATGCATCAGCGAATAAATACACTATTGTAGAATTGAAGTTGAATGCCGTTCATGAAGACTAAGCCGAAACCACAAGAACGCACCCGTCCCTACAAGAGAGTCGTAGAATCATTGGAGCCAGGCTTGGAGTCGCTCAAGGAAGGAAGAAAGAATTCATTTGAGTCTATAGAAGGCTAGAAACCACGGTCTCAGCGCAAATCTTTAACTTCGTCGGGCCTTCTTTCCAGAAGGTTGAGATAAATACATTCCGGCCTCTCGTTCTCTCTTCCTCTTCTCTTTCCTCTCTTTTCGAATTAAATCCAGATTTTGACTGCCAAAGTCACTAGTCTCCTCTGGACCCGACCCGTCTGATCTCCTGCTTTTCCTATGAGGGAGTATAAAGTCGTCACGGGATTTGCGAGTAGGTTGTGTAATAGGGCGGTATTCGGCTGAATCCGAGTCCGAGTCAAGAACCTTCGCTGGTCGCTTCTTGGAGGACGAAAGAACAAGTCGCTGGTTGCTCTTTGAGTATGTATACTCTTCTGTGATGGATTTTTGAGTAACCTTGGACATAGCTTCCTTCGCCTTGGGAGCTGGTGGAGTTGGTGGGAACCGTGGGGATCGTGGGATGATTACCTGAGGAAATCCGCGAGGGATTACTTGCTTTTCTTGTCCGGCTTCTTCATCGTCGTTGTCAGCCTCGTCATCAGTATATTTTGCGTACAGCGGATACCCCTTCTGGCCTATTTTATTGCGGTTCTCCTGAAGAACACCCAGATTCTCCGGTCCCTTGAAAATGAATTTAATACCCGTGTACCTCTCAAGAAGCCTTCGAAATGAATGGCACTGTGCGCATGGTGATTCCGTAAGATAAACCTCGGCTTCCAGGTTTGCGTACCATTGTTTGAGCTTCCACAGCTGGCCGATGAGACCCTTGAGGACGCTAGGGTTAGTCCAGTCGATTTCCTCAAATCGACTAATAACCTTTTTCGCAACCATCATTACAGCAAAGTACTATCCCAATAAATTAGCATAGTAAGACATCAAGTGTTTAGTTTATGACAATAAGCTTACTAGCATGATCTTTGGCTCCGCGTGGGACGCAATAGTTTGGCCAGGCTCTTGACCCAGTCTTGTGTCGAATTGGGAACGCTTAAATTCATGACCATGATACTTGCCGAAATGCTTTACTAGGTCTGTCCAAATTTCACTATCCAGCAGCTTTGGGTGGAAGTCTGCACATATCTTGAATCCAGAGATGGCATAGGCTAGGGGCCACCCACCCTTTCTCTGCACCCATGCAATGACCTTCTTGCGGTTGTAGTTCTGATTACCTCGAAAAACTTCTTCCACTCGAAGAATCATGATGAAGTTTGAAGGCGCTCTGAAAACATAGGAATTTCCATACAGCTCCGCATTATCAGGCAGCTGTGGGCTGGACAGGTTTGGTGTCTTCTTGGGTGTGTAGACAACAAGGGCGCGAGAAGTTTGCGGTTGCAGAATCTTTCCAAGCGTTGAACATTGAACCTGAAAGTTCTTGAGACTTTCGGCGCTTAGTGACGCGTCCTCCTTAATGAATTCTGCAACGTCGTGGACATCTCCAAACAGAGCGATAGCGTTCTCAACCGCTTTGAAAAGCTCACAGAGGCTAGGCTTTGGGGGCGGACTTGAATTGCGAGGATCTCCAAAAACGATCTCGTCATTGTCATCGGAGTCTAAGTCGAGGAACTTCATAGAATTGGGAGAAGACCGCTGGAAGTCGGGTCTTGCCTTCTTCTTGCTCTTTCTTGGCCTGGGTGTAGCAGGCAGATGGGCGACCGGGACTTGTGATGAGGAAGCTGAAGCTCTCGCGGAAGCAATGACCTCAGGCAATGATTGTCCCCGGGCCTTTTGGGCTTTTCTGTGAGCCACTATATTTGGTCAGAGAAATGTTATTCGCTATTAGGTGATACGTACTTGTGAGGTATGTGGCAGGACTAAAAGAGGTGAGACAGTTAGCAAGGCGGTGAATTCAGGTGGAGTAAAGATGAATTGTAAAAAGTGAATGATGAGACTCTTCAGCTTTGAAAGCTGAAATTGGGAAAATTGATAGATCGACTTGGAAAGCAGGGTTGTAGAGGTGCAAAATGTCCAGAGTCAAGGTCACTACGTGGAAGCTGAAATGGAAGCTGGAAGCTGATACTTCTATGAAGAGTGAAGACTTACAGTTGGTGTTGGTGTGTCTTGCAATGTGGAAATATGCCCAGCTCCGAGTGTTCAAATCAAAGAGCTAGAGCGAACTGTGATTCTTGGGGAAGGCGAGATGGTGGAATAGAGTCTAAAGATTTTGAACGAAGCAAGATTAGCTAGTTCCAGTTGCTTGCTTGCTTGTTTGAGAACAAGTGGTGGTGGAGTGTGTCGTGATGTTGATGAGTGGAGGAATCCAGAAAGGAGGAAAGCAGATCAGTAGCGAGGAAACACGCTAAGAAAGCTTGTGGCCTTGAGGGCTTGATCTTATTAGCCCTCGAGGCAGTAATATTCGAATTGTGTGGCTTGTGTGACCTCCCGTGTTGCAAGGATCAAGAGAGTGAGGTGTGTTGGCTTGACGGTGAATTTCGACGCTGTTGCTTCGAGGACGTTGTTCATGTAGCGAGACAGAGAACGAGATAGGGTGCTAAGAAGGGGGGGTTCTTGATGAAGGTAGGTTGTATTGGCTGTGAGGGAACGATGGAGCTATATCTTGATGTGTTGCGAGCTGTTTAAGAGTGTTGGTGGAAAGGTGAGTTGTTGAGTCTTGATAACTAATTCACAAGTTGGTCGAAGCGAGGAGAGGAGAGGGGTTACTGTAAAAGGTGAAGCGAGGCGAGAATACAGCAACTTGCTTTTTGAGTTTTTGAGTATGGAGTACGCGCGAGAAAAAGTAAACCTCTAACGCTATTAGTATGACTCTTGAATATCAGACACTACAATACCTTAATCTCACGTAATTTGAAGGCTGTGATCCAAGAGCTTTTCAATGAGGTTCACCACCCGCTATATCAAGATTAGTTATCAAGACCTCTGCATGCTTCGAGTAAGGAAGGTGTTAATTTGCCAAAACTATAAATGCAAAAGGTTGAGCCACAGAGTCGAATCAGCTGACTCTCTCGGCTTCTGCAGGACTCGGTGTGAAGTAGGAAATGTCCTCCAATATTGCTTTACATACTTACACCCGTTAGTTCCAGTGGTTCGTAGCGCCCCTGGCTTTAGACAACAAAAGTTTATATATGTATACTGTCTGCTTATTACCATTCTAGAATATCCTTGAATTCTTTTTTTATCAAGTCAAACTTGCTCCCCAACCGGCTATATGATAAAATTGCCCTTTTTGCAACCGGATCAAAAGCCAGGTTAACATGAGATAATCGGGCCCAACCCGGCACATCAGCCTCTTCTTTGACTTCTCCACAGCCCTGTTCCTCAACTAGCATCATTCGCTCAGCGGCATTCGCTGTAAGAACGCTATTCCAGATCCCCTCCTGTCGTAATCCGTGCCTTAGTACCGCAATCGCTTTCCTACGAAGTACAGGATGCCGACAACGGGACACCACTTCAGACAGCGCCCCGGTAATCCCTATATCGGTAGAAAAGAATGCCGTTCGGTTCGAAGCCAAATCGTCGATTTCGACAATCGCAGCAGCGAGGTTGATCATTTCCTCGAAGACGGGCCTTAGTTCGTCCCACCCTGTTTGATCTTCCCGCGGATCTACGCTCAGTGAGGTCCAAGAGAGTAGTTTATACATTTGAAGGGTTTTTACGCCTTTCATCTCCCAATCTGAAAGCGTGGCTCCTCGAGTTTTGAGAAATGTGTCCAATTGCGAATCCCATTCGTTGAGACGTAGTAATTCGTGACGTTTCCACTCATGTAATTTGGCGCTAGTGTACTGATAGCTATTGCGGTCCCACTGCCCCCAGGGCCTGCCGGTTGTTATTGTGTAGTGTCGATTCCAGATCAGAGATTGACGAGCATCTGCGACACTGGCAAATGGTTTGAAGTGCGGGGCAGGATCCTCGGGAGTCATATGCCAATCAGAACCTCCTACCATCTAGTATTTGTAAGTACATATTTGTCGTATTTGGACGGAATGGGTACTTCTATAACTTGAAGTTTCAGACGCATTAAAAGTCCTTCGAGGGCTTTTACAGGAGCATATGATATTGCCGAGCTCTTGAGAAAGTCATGCTTTAGGTCTTCTGCCCCGGCATTAGTCTGTAATTCACGCAGTAGATTGCTACCACTGTTGATATGAGCAACGGCAGACCCGTAACAGCCTTGCATGCTCTATAAATAGTCAGATTGAAGAATTTAGAGGGATATCCTATGATGAAGCATAGGTCTGAGGGGAAATTGCTACCTCGAAACACGTGAATATGATGCATGCAATGAGACAAACGTCTACAGGTTGTTTTTTCTGATCCATCAATGGCCGCACAAGAGTTTGAATTGCAACCGTGTACTCTCGCAATGGAAAATCATCACGAGACAGCTCTGGTTTTGACGTGACAATCATCCTATCGTGTTCCATGAATTTTTCATGTAAAGATCCTAACGCAATAACTGCGTGCCGGATTGCTGGCTCATGGTGGGAAGCTCGGAGAACAAAATCCCAGAGATCGTCACCAAAGAAGAAGCCGGTGAGCTGGGGAGCAGTCATTTGACAGAAGTAGCTAAATGACCGAACTTCTCTTTCGCTACCATCTATAGCGGTTGAAGGCGATTGGCATAGTCTGATAAGCTGGGTATTTGAGGTGTCAGAACCCGGCGAGATGGTAGACGAAGGCCGTGGGATTTTCGGGGCGTTTTCTCTATACCCATCGCATTTGCGACCCGTTGAGACGCATCTCTGGCATAATGGTTTTGCTTCATCGCACTTCACACGCCGGACTGGGTTCCAAGCAGTCAATTTTAGCCAGTGCAGTGCGGTTCAGATACAAGATGGCGACTTACTTCTGGAAACTTGTAAGCCTTGTTGGAACTATTTTCGACTGAGATACAGCCATAACAATACGAGAAAAGGCATACCTGCAGGTACCACACCCTGTGAAAGTTTTTGGCTTGTATGCTCGTTTTCTCTGTTCAGGGGCAACTCGCGGCATATTTCATGTTGGTAAACAAGAGTAATATTCTTATGCGCTAGCTAAATGCGTTAATTGATACATCCGTGCTGGAGGACTATAGGATTATACTAGTTTTTGAACAACATGGAGATTGTGATCGAAGATATTGCTTGTCGGGCTGGTGGACATAGGAACAGGTGTGGTGTTCTATTGTACATGAGGTGGTGGCTGCAGGCGAACCGCGCCGTAGATAATTTAAGGATTTCACCACATTATTTTTCTAAAAATAGCCCTCGTAGCATTAGTTAAGTGAACCAACTCCCGAGAACTGGTGATAAAACCAAAGATGTTATTAAAATATCTGCTTTTTATAGGCATCACAGGGGTCATCACTTTGTTACTATGTAGGTAGTAAGACTTGATTCTGGTTCTGGTGTTGATTGCTTAGGTAAGCTTCTAAGTGCTGGCACCAGTACTGTACTATACTCGACTCGTACTCGAGGCTGGTAGTTCCAGCATAGTAATTAGCTTGAGATGTAGCGCTTAGAATGCAGCCGATTAAGGATAGGGAGACGAAGAAGTCTAGGCCTTTTGGGAGCAGTGTATGGAAATTCCAGGATCCGATTGCTTTTAGCTGGGTTTCAGTGGTGAAGTATAGGCTATAGCCGAGCTGAAAAAGATTTGGCTAGGTAGGGGAAATTTCCTAGATCCACCTACCTCTACTCAACCAGTATCTGAACCTATAGCTAGTCTCAAAGTCTTTAAGATAAACAACAAACAGAAAGTAAACATTGAAAATATATGCAGTATAGGAATAAGGTAGCGAGCGACAAGGTCGACGAGGTTCTTTTCCATTTCCACGAACATAGATACAAAAAGGCAATATTTACGTCCTCCACTCCACGCCCAAGCAATGCTTCAAATCTCTAGCTACTATAGCATCATCATGAAACCTCTGTAAGCCCCTCCAAAAACCAAACCAAGCCAAGCCAAACTCGCCGCTCAGAAAAAGTGTCATTTGCATCGCATCCATTCGTTCGTTAAAGATGCGAGTATGTGATAGTCAGACATAAAAGCAAAATGCAAAAGCCCACCGCTCCACTCCTTTCATTCTATCGTTATCATCAATCACTTCAATGCTCCTTCAGGTAACTTCAGTTTTGACCGTATCTCAGGACTAGCCGCATTCGCGCCTTCGATGTTCATCTCCGGCGTGTCGCCCTCGACGAGACTGGGTTCCTCTTCCACAACACGCTCCATGCTAATATGCTTGGAATCCTCCTCGTCGGACGGTTTCGGGTCATGGCCTTTGCCGCTATTGCTACCGCTAACACCAACACCCGGGATACCATCTTCTTGCACCTTTCTCTTCGCGTCGCCAACGATCTTTTCGGCTTCAGAGATCTTGCCGGGAATACAGGATGGGTCGCCTTCGACACCAATGGCGAAGCCGGGTTCCTTGGCTGTGCTTTGCAGGGCTTGCCTGTTGAGACGCACGATCATGCAGGAGAGGTTATCGGTGCTGAAGCGGGCGAGGGCATGTTCGACAAGCTTCTTGGCGGCGATGCTGGGGTCGGATATGTCGCGGATTAGGTCAACTGCTTCTTGATCGGAGCAGACATCCCACAACTGTTTGTATATGTTAATAAATTTTGCTTAAAGGAAGAAGTGGGAGGACCTACACCATCGCAAGCGAGGATTATAAATTCATCGAGATCGGGTTGGATAACGGTTTCGGTAGTATATGGATGGCCAGTTACTAGGTCTTTCATATATGCATCTCCCAGGGCCCGAGTAACAGCCAGGACACCATTGACACGGTTGTTGAGAATAAGTCCACCCGCGTTCGAGATACGCTTTCCTTCATTCTCATCACTACCTTTGTGATCGTAGGACAACCTCAGCGCTTTGCCGCTTCTGCAAAGAACAATACGTGCATCTCCCACATTTGCCGTATACAGAACACGTTGACGTGATGCTTGTACTCTGAGCTTGGCGTGTGTAGCCTCAACAGGTGCATTTGAGGCTGCGACGCTCGAGGCAACATTCGGTTGCTGTGGCGGTGATTTGCTCATGTCGACCCCACTGTCGCCGGACTTCTCCTCGGTCTTAGTAACATCCTCCTGAGCCTTGACTGCAGCTGCCGTTGCTGGTGCAATTGCAGTCGATCCTGTCGCTGATTGGGCGTTTGGTATCCTGTCTTCCCATCGAAGTACTGCTGTGACGGCTGTGCAACCACTGTTCTTCAGGGGAAGCTTTTCTAATTGAGCATCAACAGTTGTGAAGGTCTGATCGAGTAATTCTGGGATAGGGGTGTTTGGATTTTTTCGAATCGTTTCTTCTAAGATGATGTGAAGCTTTTTCCCACACCAATCTGCTGCAAAGGTCCCAGCGTGGCCATCAAAAATAGCGAAATAGCCATTATCGGTTTCCATCATCTCGCTTGCGAGTCCAAGAGAGCTGGATGTAGTAGGTGCAAGACTAGCTGACGATTCGTTAGTGAGCTCATCTGTCGACTTTTGTGACTTCTGGCTTGTCGTAGCGGCGTTATCTGATGCCAAAACAGGGGCAGGGGTGTGCAGAAAGTTGTATAAGAAGGCATGTGTATCTTCCATAGTCCGACGGCATTTCTTGTTCTTGTCCTCCCAAACCCCAACGGAGAACGTAGACCTAGGGCCAGGCACTGACTCTCCTGCTGAGTTATTGTGCTGACCTTGAGGAACACTTAGCGCTGGATCTTGCTTTCCAAGCTTCTGCAAAGGCGTCTGCGAAGTGGATTCTGCACTGCGCATGAAACCGGCAGAGTTCGGATTTGGGCTGAAATGTAATGAGCTCTTCGCACTGGCAAGTAGAGAGCTTGCCTTTCCGCCGACACCGCTACTCCTCCGCTTCTTTTCTATCGTACCTCCATTATCTCCGGCTGCTCGTCCTTGGGGGCTTCCATTACCACTACGCTTCTCTCCACTGCCTTCTTCAACACTCTTCAATGCGCTCGGTGGATCGCTTGTACTGGGAGACGAGGGTAATGCTGAGGTATCTGGCGCTTGAGACTCCGAACTTTCCTTCGGCGGGGACCCAGAGCTGCCAAACATTCTGTTTAGCAGACCTCCCTGGGAGGAAAAACTCCTCCGCTTGCTACCTGCCACTTTGTTGATTTGGGTGTGTAAGGTCTCGGGAAGAGACAAGAGGGGTGGGGTGGGGTGGTATTAAAAGGTGGGTTGGAAGGAGTCGCGACTGTCCCAAGGATGACGAGGGATGGTAGACCGGGCGTACAGTATTTACCACTAGGGGAGTCGGATCGCGTGGATACGGTACTGTAGTTGAGGAACGCGGATTCGAAGAAGGCGTGATAATGAAGCTTGTGCGATCCCCTTATTATTGTAATACTGTACTGTACTGTACGAGTATGCGAGAGATACAGTTGATCTGGCAAGTTCGCGTTAGATTGATGACGATGTTGGGATGTGGGGTAGGTATGGTGTAGCGTGCATGCGCTTGCTTGCTTGGATTCACAGCACAGCGCAACAATAGTCAGCGGGAGCACAGACGTATCGTACCTAGGTATTGGGATTTGTATGAGCAAAGATTGTTCTTGGATTACTGGGAGAATGGTGGTGCAACGGCAATCGTAGGACACTATGAGTTTTTTGTTTCGTACGTGTCGAAATCCGTTGTCTCTCTACTAGGTACCTATCCTATGTTTCTAGGGGCTCTACTTGTACTGTACAGTAGAGGCGTGTTACGCTTGCTTGCCGTCGAGCCGCGTCCTTTCCAGCGACGGCACTTTCCAGAGACGGGACTTTCGGCGGCCGGTGTGTATAGGTAGGTATGGTATCTTGACAATGGCACTTTCCTTACTCGTATCAGTTAAAGAGCGCGGAGATGGTGGCACCTATGCAACTAGAGGGCTACTGTAGAGATGCAGATGCAAATGCAGGCGCAGATGCAGGCTGGAAACGTTGTACAATGCGATGTGGTTCTGTTATCGCAAACAAAAGATCTTTGTGCAAAGTAACAACGGTGAGGTCGGCTTTTGCTTGCTTCCTTCTTTCCTTCTAGGGGTTCGGACTTGGGCTGGTAGGCACTCCGGGCTGATGTTTTCTTTTCTTTGTCTGATACCGGTAGCTGGAGCAGTCGCTAATAGCCAGGGGGGTAATCGAACAAAGTTACTGGAGATTTGCCTTTTTGTTCGCACAATGGGCAAATAATCAGGGAAATACGAGCCTGTACTTGTAAAAAGTCTTCGACACGGAATGAAGCAGCAGCGACGAGTCAGAATAATTACTGGACGATCTATGCCTCTAGGCTGTGCACTGCCTTATATTTGGTGTTGAAGCTGTGTGTAGCTGTCTGAGTTAGCGGTCTTTCCCCACATTCAGGGGCACAGACGGACCCGAACGCGCCGTAAGCTCCGAGACTCTGATCTGGGACCTGGGAATGTCCCTTTGAACTGGGAGACGAGATGGAATGAGATGAGACGAGACCAAAAATAAGGTATCCAGACTTCTTCAGTGTGACTTCTACAGGGGCTTTACGGCACAGATTATTTCTTGCTGCACGACATACCATGGCGATACATCACCCCCAAAATGTAAATTGTCTATTTTCTGACGAGGCATTTCCACAGGCAGACAACAAGGCTGCTTCGTTCCGTCGCTTCTCGCTCTTGATAAAGGGAGCGAGACAAGGCTGAATAAATACTAAACGACTCTACAAACTAAAACTCCTACTCTCGATATCGAGGAAAACGCCAGCTAGGTAGCCATGTAAAACCATCTTCACCGTC
>QGMG01001220.1:0-10914 GCA_007825325.1 Lachnellula cervina
CTCACCTTATAAAAACTAGTCATCGGCTCATCCGCACTCCTAATCTGCACCTGATAATACGCCGCCACATCGCCATCGCACCCCTCCTTCGTACACTGCACGCTCGCCCTCTGCGCATTATCCCACTGTCCCTTACCGCCAAACATATCCTCGCGCTCCTTGTGCGTGAATGTCTTGCGCTCGTAGTAGCGCGCTTGGAGGATGTATTGGTAGGGGCAGGTTAGGCATTCGAGGCGGTGGTTGCCGGCATTGGGGATGTCGTCCGGGGAGCTGGGGAGGGTGGGGGTTAGTAGGGGTGCGGTGTGATGGGGGGGATGGGATGAGGGAGAGGGAGAGGGAGAGGGAGAGGTGCGTGTGGTGGTGGGAGGTATGCTTACACGGTGGATATGTTGAGGACGTTGCTGCAGGAGGGGCAGACTTGGTGGTGAGGGGTTAGTTTTGCTGGTATTCTTGCTTTTTCTTATATGGAAGATAGTCGGGGAATTGGACGTACAGAGTAACATCTTGACAATGTGCTGAGTCTCAGAGAGGAAATCTAAAGACTTGCGTGCTTTTAATATAAAGTACGGTGAAAAGGCTGACGGACTGACTCAAAAATTTAATGTAGGATACCGACCCGATGCCGATACGCAGGTAGCCTCGTCGGCCAAAGTTTCTTCCGGCGCTAAATGCGTCGCATCGCATCGCATCCTTCTTGGTGTTGTACTGACTGTCTTACAGAACAGAAACAAGGAAGCGCTGAACCGTGTTAAAAACCATACCGTATCTCTTTTTCCCACCTACGCTACACATAGAGAAGCGCCCGTCAAACCATCCATCCATCTGTCCTTACTCCCACCAACCATACCATAATCCACCTCTCCACCTCACCCATTAATCCACCACCATCCACGCGTATCACAAACTGCCCGCTTCCCCCCCCACCCCCACGAAAACCATGGCAACAACACACCAACAAGAAGAAGTCGAGGTACAACCCTTTCCCCTTCCTTCTCCCCTCCTCTTCCACCCAACTAACAACCAACCCCAACAAAGGGCGCCTCCCCCGGCGAACAACTCATCGAAGCCTGCCGCCGCAACAACACCGACCTCCTCCTCACCCTCATAAGCGCCACCGGCTCCCCCACCGCCACCGCAACCCTCCTAAACGACACGCAAACCGTGCTAGGAAACCACGCCTACCACGAAGCAGCACTACGCGGAAACTGTTTGCCCCCCTTTTCTTTCCTCTCCCCCAATCCAATCCAATCTCCCTAACCCAACTAACCCCCCCAGACGAAATCATCGACCTCCTCCTCGACCAAGACCTCTTCGAATGCGACCCCCTGACCCGCCACGACCTCGACACCCCCCTCCACTCCGCCGTCCGCTACCTCAACTCCCTCCCCCTCCCCCTCTCCCCGCACAACCTAGAGTTCGCCACGAACCTCATCACCATGATGCTAGACGCCGGCTCCGACCCGCGCGTGCGCAACAAGGCCCACTTGACGCCTGCAGCCTTGTGTGACCCCGGCCTGCGCAAGATCAGGGAGCTGCTGGAGGAGGCGGTGTTTGTGCAGATGGAGAGGGGCGGGTTGGTCGATGATGGTGGTTATGAGGATAGAGAGGGAGAGGGAGAGGGAGAAAATGGAAGGGAAGACGTCGGGAGTGATAGCGGGAGTGATTTCGATCGCGAGGAGCTGGAGCAGGAGCTGGACCAGCAGCGTGGGAAGAGAAACGGGAAGCCGTTTTGAAGTGAAATGTCTTGAGGCTACGATATGGAGTTCGGGATCGGTAGATGATGGCTGGTTTTACTAAATAAAGTGCATAGCGTGGCTGGGGAATATCATGACGAGATGAGACGAGACGAAAGAAGATCTTTGTAGAGCGTTGTTTGTCTGTACATAGCATTGAGCAAGGTAGAAAGAAGCTCTGCAAATAAATCCCAACCCCAATCATATTTCCGAGGTTCATCTTGTCTCCCTTCTCTCCTCCTTACTTCCTTATCAAATGAGCCGTTCTTACAGTATTCTTAGGTAGTACTAAGTAACTGCAAATATGGAATACATCTCACACGATAAGATGCAATGCACGTCGAGCATTCAACTACAAGTAATGTAATGTAATGTAATCATAATGGTATTCATGTAACCATGCTCTCAATCTCATGTAGGAGTCTATCAATGCAAAAGGGGGTATCTCAGGTACAACAACGGGAAGTAAAACCCAAACAACCATATTCCTCCTCTACTCATCCAATTGCTTCTTTCCCAAAAGCCAATCTCCTATCCAGTGCAGTCATAATTCATACTCATACTCATACTCATACTCCTACCCATCACTAACACAAAACAGCCCAAGCAACAACCACGACCAAAGCTCCCAAACTTCCCCTTCCCATAGCCGGCTCGCCCCTAACTCGCTCAGCACCACTCTTCTTGGCCCCTTCTTCAATAATTGTCATGTTCGCACAAGCTTCCTGAATCGCCTTTGTGATACCGCCTTGACCCAATGCTCCTAATTGAGCCTTGAAGGTGTTTATGATATTCGTGCTTCTGCCCGCGGGACAGAATTTGACTTCCCAACCACCGCCGCTAGGGATAACGAATGTAGAGGTCTGATCGTCAAAAGCGAAACTGTAAGCGTCAGGACAGACGGCTTTGGCCGACTTGGAATACAGTCCGGGTTTACACTTGTCAGTACTGTCGTAGGGGCCTGTGCAGCAATCCTTTGGGGCATTGCTTTTAGCACAGGCAGAGAGACAAGGGTCGAATATTGGACGTTGAATGTTGTCATCTGGATATGGGTAGACTCCATCTCCCGGCTTGGTAGGTTGCTTAACTTGAAGATCCCATGGGCACCAGGAACCTATACTCTTGGAGTCTAGTTTCGATTCGTATGGAAGAGGATTCGCTTTCGTAGTTGCGTTGCCTGAAGTACCTGAATTGGCTGGAGCTGACATCAGACCGGCAGTTGCGATGCATGCGGCATTTGTGAGATTTGGAGGAATCTCTTTCAATTTGGCGTTGTCTCCTGGGATGTAGATGACTTGAAGGGGGAGATTATAACCGTCGACAAGGGAGATGTCGTAGAAGGTTTGTGTGCCATCGACGCCTCCTGCGAGGTCGAATTCGGCGAGTGTGAGGGGTGTTCTTCCCTAGAATTCGTTAGCAACTGAAAGACCAGATTACAGCAGTACTCACGGTAAGAGCGCAATTCAAGACTCCAGCACAATCACCAGTACCACAGGCAGCACCAGAGCCATCAAACCCGTTCAAATTGCTGGCACCATTCCCTGCAACGTTGAAACTACAGTTCGTCCTCCCCCAAACTCTGCCCTGCCAATCTCCGCTGACAGTCAATCTCTTGCTCTGGCCAGGAGCCAGCGCAAAGCCACCAATACCAGCGCCAGTGCCTGCTTGGGTACCGATGGCTGGCCAGACACTCTCGGCGCAATTATTGCTGATAACAAGAGGTATTGCATTTCGTTTCAAAGGAGGGCCCCATCTTGCGGGTCGCGGTAGAGGATTTGCGTTTCTCTCGAAGAAAGGATTCATATGATATGCTGATACGGTCTGGATGAGACATAATAGAGCGATTGCAGCGAGGAGTAATCGTGATAGTGAAGGGTTGCGCATTGCGCTCAAGGGATTCGTTTTAAACATGACTTTGTGGGGTCGTAGAAAGGTTGATGTGAACGAAGGGATACTCGTAGACGAGAATGAATATAAGTACCAAAAGAAGGCGGGCCAATAGAACCAGCCAAGGCGGTGGTTAGTCGAACAACGACAATATCCAAGAAGAGCTCGAAACCAGCAAGGACGAGGTTCAAGCCAGGTTCACAGCCTCGTGCGATTACCCGCGCAGTCTCAATCGCAGTCGGCAGTCACACTCGACGATGGATCAGCAGAACTGGGAACCGACCTGCATCTCCAGTGACGTACTGCGGAGAACTGAGGGACAGACTGGGGATGACTGGGGATCGAGGTTGTTGGGCAAGCAAGGCAGCGCTTGAATATCCCTGTTGCAGAGAGATAAGGAAGAGAAGCAGGGTTGAGATGGGATGGAAAGGAGAGATCCAAAAAAGAAGGTAATGCGACGACAAGGACGCAAGAGTACAGGTTGTGAAGTGAGTTGCGAAAGAGAGTGAAGGTGAGGGTGAGGGTGATAGAGGAGATGGATGTGAGTGAGGAAGTTTCAAGTTACCTTTTGAGAGAAGAATTGTTTGGCTGTGAAATTTGGGTTGGGGGTTGACGTGGGGAAGGAACGATTGTCCAACCCAACGCACGATGACGCACGGCGAGGGGAAACCCCTGCATGTCAGATCTCGGGAGCGGCCGAGTTGAGTGGATACAAGACAAGACAACTTAGACAAGTATACCTCCGTACAACTTCTTGGAGAAAGAGAAGTTTCTACCGTTTGAATATGGTATATTCGAATAGATACAATTCCTATTAAACAGTTCTAGTAGGACTAGCAGAGTGGGTATCTAGTTACCTATTGAACAAGCTGTTTCCATGCGTTTCTTAGTACCTCGATATGCCTTTTCAAGACTCCTTGGAACCTTACCTAGGTACTCCATCCATATAGCTATGTATGAAAACTTTACTCTATACCGAGGTAAAACGTCAGCTGTTTTAATCTATTCCAGACCAAAAGGCCACATTATCAAATACTCCATTCTATTGTTCAATAGAAAACAAATCGCCGTGTTTTGTCTTCTCAATTTGCTATCGTCGAATCGTCATCGAATCGGTGCCGAATCGACGATAGGGGCGATGTGCAACAAAAGATACTATCGATTGCCTATTTAGGAAAGACTTGCATATCGTTAAATGCCTAGGCTTCAATGAGAATAGGCAGGCTCCAAACGGAACTTCTAACTGGCATGAAGTCTCAAGTTCAGCCCTACAGTACTTAAATGGGAGCGCTAAATCGGCGTTAAGAGTCTGGAGCTATTAAAAGTGAATTTCAAAATCCTTGCAACTCAAATAATATTTCTTATCAGCGTCCGAAAATGCGATGTGCAACAAAAAAGTTCCCACCTCCTTACTGGGAAGGCCTTCACATGACATGAAGAGATGAAAAAAGGGGCTCGCTTCGAACTTCACAGATATACTCCGTACATCGATTATTCTCAGCTGATATAAAGTACGAGTAGCTTATGAACCTAGAACAAATATTTCGATACTACTTTTGAGAAGCAGATGATTCAACTAGTTATTATTTTGACCAAGGTAATACTAGGTGGAAAGGGGGGTTATTAGGTAGATCAGCAGCAGTTTGTAATTATTTAAGAATCGTTAGATAAGTAATTATAAGAGCGTAAAGTGTAACTGGATTTTTGCGACGTGCAACAAAAAATATGAAAACTGCCTGTTTGGGACGAGTAGCACGTGCGTCGGGAGGAAAGGGGTGGGGTGGATTCAGCGACTGCCTGATCTGTCTCGTCGTACCTAAAAAGCTACTATCCAATTATCTCTTGAGATTGAGAATAACGTAATTCTTGCTTGATTCTGGATTACTTGGCTTTCTAGATTGTTTTGATTAAGATACAGCAGTTTCTACGATTTAACACTCAGCTTCAGGGCGGTAGAGCCCACGTATCTGAAGTTCACCCCCACGTCGGACACGTCTCAGGGCGGTAGAGCCCACGTATCTGAAGCTCACTCCCACGTCGGACACGTCTCAGGCCAGGCGAATCTAGATTCAACGGCCCAGGCAAATTAATAATTGTCCTAACTGCGAAGGCGGGGTTGCGGAGATAGTAAGGGATAGTATATCTTTTAAAGAGTGTGGGATGCGCATACCTAGGCTTTTTAAGACAAGTGAGAGTAGGTTGAGGCTGGAGGTATAAGGATAGCGAAGAAAGACCACCAACTGACTCTCGCGAACAAAGTAGTTTGGTCTGAGAGCTTCTGACGCTGATTGAACATCTTGGAAGGGTTGAAACTTATAAGACTCATGTTTACGGGCTCGGTTCTGGCCGCCGCTCGAATACATGCTCGGCAACAAACACGGAGTAGAAAATATACAAGAGATTGGGGAAAGTCTTGTCATTAAAAAAAGAACATTACAAGATTGTCTGCAAGCGTAGCTGCTCTTAAAATGCAACTAGTGGAACTCCAGTAAAACAATATTGCAAAGAGACCAAAACAAAGCACGGCACTCCAGTCTCCATAGTCTTGCGACTCATTTTCGTCTGCATTTCCATGACGCTTGAATGACACGAAACAGCCCCGCCCAGTAGACTGTAGAATGAATCGCACCCCCTAGCGCGCCCAAAACCTAACACCGATAAAGCACATGTTCAGCCTCGAGTGGTCCTCTTGGCTTCACCATCCCAAAATGGGGTTCTTCATTTTTTTGCGCGCCCATTTTGGCAGCTTCATCTGCTCTCTTGTTCCAATCCCTCGGAATACGCCAGAAAGATACAGCCACCCCGTCCCCCTGAAGAGTGCGAATCAGGCTCAGCAGAAGCTTCCACAGATCCTGGTTCATAATATTTCTGTGATCGGAAGTCATCCAGCCCTCAGACTCCCAGCGTTGAATGCTCTGCGTAATATGTAGTCCAACATACTCTGGATCGGTAGCGAAGACGAGGCTTCTCCATCCCTCGTTGCAGTCAGAGCTCCAATCCTTAAATTGGAGTGCAGCGATTACGGCGCGGAGTTCTGCCCGATTGCTGGTTTGCGGGTATATCTGGCCAGTTGGGCCTCTCGTCTCTAGGCGTAGACTCATAGTACCATCGTGAGTGAGCTCGCCGGCTTTTGAGTACGCGGAGGGGCGGTACGAAAATGAATAACCAGCTTGGGCGTCGCTACAGCCGTTGCGGGAACATGCCCCGTCGGTGAATATGAGAATCTGTCTAGAGTCGCTTTTGCGAATGTATCGATGATCACTGGAGAAGAGTGATTGCGGGGTATCTTTAACGCTAGGTAGCTGAAACAGAGTGGGATATTGTATAGCTCTTGCAACACTTGACCATATTGGAAGTCCTATGTCCAACAGGGATCCATCTTGAAGGCGTCGCTTGATCCAGTGATGGTTCTCTTCCACTCCTCTGCATTGAGCATTATGGCCAACGCACAGCTCGCAGAAGACAATATTATAGCATTGAAGACAGTGATAATAAGGCTCCGCTGGCGCGCAATATGCACACTGGACACATGTGACTGGTGATGTCGTCCTCTCCATGGCAAGTGCAGACTACCGTATCGTGGATGGCGTTCTCTCACGTGCCGGCTTCTTAGGTAACCACGAGGGCCTGCTAATTAGCGCACGCGGGCTAGGCTGCAGTAGGCATAGTCTCATGCAAGCTAAACTAAAGTAGTTAAGGCGCGTTTTAAGAGTGGGTTAGGCGTCGTAGTTCCTGCAAAGCCTCTAAGGAAGTATAGGAGATGATTTAGTGTAAAGAGCCACAAATTGCATTTGTGTTTTTTACTTACTTTATTATTTTATTACAACTACTAATCACAATACCTTCTTAGTATACTAAATAGTTAGATATGCTTCTTTTTTATATATTCTCTTATTTTTATAGTATTTATTCTTCTATTAGTATATAAAGTATAGCCTCTCGCGTAGTAACTATAAAATACTTAAACACTTCGAATTTAATATATACTTGAATACCCCTTCTAGAATTATAACTATACTAGCCTAGCGCTATATAAAATATCCTCTAAGGGTTAAATTTACTATTAGAGCCTTAAATAAGTGTTTTTATAGTAATCTAATAAAATTTT
The DNA here is from genome assembly GCA_007825325.1 of Lachnellula cervina. Classification (NCBI taxonomy): domain Eukaryota; kingdom Fungi; phylum Ascomycota; class Leotiomycetes; order Helotiales; family Lachnaceae; genus Lachnellula; species Lachnellula cervina. Next base: position 7,729 of record QGMG01001220.1, read on the forward strand.
ATAAAATACTAACTAGAAACGAAATGCTATAGCTTTTTCTTTTTAATTTTTATACTAAATATACTTTTTAAATTATAACTACACTAGCCTAGTGTGCTATAAAAGTCCCCTAAGTGTTATATAGCTTATATAAGTCTCAGACAAGTCTTTTTATAGTTATTTAATAAGTATTTATAATATAATAATTAGAAATATAATAGGTTTTTTTTTATTTACTTAATTTTTATACTAAATATGCTTCTTAATTTATAACTACGCTAGCCTAGTATACTATAAAAGTTCTCTAAGAGTTATATAGCTTATATAAGCCTTAGATAAGTGTTTTTATAATTATCTAATAAGTATTTATAGAATACTAGCTAGAAATAGAGTGGTTTAGATAGTTTTTAATAGGTAGCAGCCTTATGCGCGTATATCTTAGCATGCCTGCATATTCTATAGTACTAGAAAATATGCATAGATTTAATAAATTAATAAAACCTTTTAATTTAGGGCTAGGGTTAGTTATAGTTAACTTAAATTAAAGAGAATTATATACGCTTTTAAATGCGCTCTTTACTTTTTTTATAAAAATTTAATTAGAGGTCGATTTATAGTGATTTATATAGAGGCTCGTCTATACTAAAAAAGTGGCATTTGCCTCTTAAAATCGCCTATATATTCTTAGACCCTCGTTTGGTCTAGTGGTGTATAGAGGGAATGGAGGGGTGTGATTGGCTAGAAGGGTAGTAGGGCGGTAGAACTGCACTAAATAGTTAGAAGTGAGTCGATTCCCGTAAAACACTACTGTAAAGACTAAAAAATAAGGGTCTGAGAGCTGAGATAAGAATAGCGAAGCTTTAGGATTTGAGCAAAAGGTTCTGTCTTTAGGAGTTTGAAATTGAATATACAGGCAATCGACTCGTAACTACGGTAATATCTATCAGATTTACTATAATAACTAAGATCCGACCGATCTGAACTGAAGAGTGTTTCGACTTAGTTGTATTATTAACTTTGTTTTATTATTAATATATTAAAATAATCATATACGCTAAAACACTAGTGCTTTTTGATCTACACCTTCTCTCACATGCCGGCTTCTTAGTAACCACGGGGGCTCGACTAATTAGCGCGCGCGGGCTAGGCTAGAGTAGATAAAGTTATATATAAGCTAGATTAAAGTAGTTAAGGCGCGTTTTAATAGTGGGTCAGACGCTGTGATTCCTGCGAAGCCTCTAAGAAGGATTTTGCTAAGTCGACTTGAAAAACAGCTAAGTCGACTTACACTAACTATTTCAGAAAGGCATTATATAGTATACGCGTATATACAGATCTATACGCTAAGTACTTCTAGCACTACTAGAATATATAGGCAGCCGAAGTACCTAGCGTGCTAGTCTGTACATATAACTAATAGTAACACCTTAAATAGCACTAAAACCTTTTATTATAAAGAGCATTTTAACTGATTTTATATAATAATTCTAAGTATATAAAATAACTATTAATTGTAATGCTAAAACCTATTCCTATATAGTTCTAACTAATCAAATTAATATATTTCCAACTATCTAAATCCCTATTCCTAAATCTCTATTTCTAATATATTTGCTATAGCATTTAGGTGCTCTAGAAGCCTATATCTAGTGCCTTATTTAATGCATTGAAATCCTGCGTAGAGACTATCTGCAATGCCTTTTTATATATATTATTATATAATTTATAAAGCTCTTACTATCTGCTAATCTTATATAATTATAAAGGGCGCGTTCTAGCTTAATATATATTCTCTTCTGCTTCTTAAAGCCTTTAAAAACCTATTTGCGAGCTTAAGTATTACAATAGCGCGTTTCTATTAATCGCAGCGAATTGTTAAGTGAATAAAGGCATTAGCTCTTACAATGTGCGCTAGAAGGAAGTATTTGAATTATAAGGCATTTAGATTATTACTAGAGGGCCCTAGCAGTTTAGCTAATATAGTACTCGAGCTAGAGAAGATATATTTGAATGATTCGAATAATTCGAATGATTTATATAATTTGTATAATTTGTATAATTTGTATAATTTGTATAATTCGTAGAAGGAGAAGAAGAAGATTAAAGCTAGAATTAAGACTACTACGCTACTATTTGAGGCTGTCGATCTATTATTTAGGAAGGCTATTACTATAGCATTTAAGAAAGCTATTAATTCGCCATTTGAGAAAGCTATTAATTCGCTATTTAAGAAAGCTATTAATTCGCCATTTGAGGTGCTAGCGCTGCAGAACGAGGTGCTATAATTGCTGCTATTAATAGATGAGGCCTTGAAAGAGAGAATGTAATAGAAGGAGATATAGGCATAGATATAGGAATCGCTACTACTTAAGCTTATAAACGCTTCTAATAATAATTTTTAGCTACCTCTTACTAATTAAGCTACTAATAAGCTACTAATAAGGCGATTACTTTATTAGTATATATAGGTACTACTATATAGTTATTACTCTTATTCTTAAATGCTAATAAGATATAGTAAGCGCTTTATATACCTTATTATTGCCTTTTATACTACGCTCTTTTAGCTGTTCTCTACTAGTTAATTATATTATTTCGCATTTTTAGATTAAGAATAATAAGCGTATTATTATTCTTAAAGATATGCCTAAGTGTAAAGCGCTTAATAAACTAATAGTAATGTAGCATTTTGCACTAAATATAGATTCTCTTTAATTGTTTTAAGATCCAAATATTATAAGAATAAGAGCTCCCTATTAATATCTTAATAAGGCTTATATAAGGCTTCACTAGATAAGTCCTATTAGTAGAAAGCTTTATAAATTCGGCCTAAATAAGAATAAGGCAATTATTATAGATATAGTCTTTAATCTTTATAAAGGGCACTTAATGCGCGATCTTATCTTATAATTTCTACTAGTCGGCCTATTTAATAAGAATGTTTTAATACTAATTTGCTTAGAATATTATAAGCTTCTTAAAAACTATTATTATATTACTAATAAAGGTTTAAATATAGTCTTTAAGGCAATAGTGTATTTCTTCTAGTCTACTTATATTGCAATTACGGAAATAAGAGATTTTATTAATATAATAGGCTATTAGCTTCTTTATCTATTTAAGCTATATATTAATATAATATTATATTATAACTATAAAGAAATTCGCATTTTGGAAGGCTTAAAGGTAAGCTGTATATTATTCTAA
>QGMG01001221.1:0-10908 GCA_007825325.1 Lachnellula cervina
ATCTTCGATATAGAATCGAAAATGCGAGTACTAATTTTAATATAGAATTATTATTTTCAATATAGAACTAAAAATCCTAATATAGTTATTATTTAATACTATAGTTATTATAATAATACTAAAATATAAGATTATAAAAAAATATACTAAAATAATTAACTTCTACTTAGATACTACTTCTTTTTTATACTTAAGTAAAAAAATATTAGTAATACTTATATCTTAATCTTATATTATATTACTAGTTTGCTAATATAAGGCTTGAAAGATATTACTAAATAGTTTCACTAATAGAAATAACTATAATATAAAAACGCGAGTATAGCTTTAATATAAATACTTACAAGATACAGCTTACAGGTAGTAGAGTGCAATTCCTGCTTTCTCTATAATAACATTTTGAGAGGGGAAGATCTGACGGACGGAAAAGGAGCTTTTAGATAAGGCGATCTTGCAAAGCTTGCTCCAGGCTTTCTACCTACCTAGTATTACCTTGAAAACATGAAGCAGTGTGTCTTTTGGCTGAGTGATTTTCCCTTGAGATCTCCACGCGACGAACCTATCAGGTCTGACCAGCACACAGCCATCCTCACTCACCTCTCTCCTCTGCGCCCAGTCAAAATAGACGTCCTCATAATCCTGAGCCCATCCAATAGAGTACGCCCCAATCTCGATCCCCAAAACACTTGCAACGCTAGCAGCAGCAGCCTTCCATGACTCGCCACCAATGCCGGTGAACAAAGAGAAGGCGCAGTGTCCAGCCAGATCAATGGTTGAAATCTGCCTTCCAGGTAACCGTGTATTCAACCATGCATGAGGCAATCGGCTTCCCGGATATGTGGTGATTTCATGCTCCAGGACCGGATCTTCGGGAAGCGGGGGCCTCGGGCTTTCGTCTTCGAGATAAACTGCTCTCGATTCATACCGCTGGTTCATCTCTATGCCCACACCATGGAACTCGTGCGACGTTCCTTTGATCGCTGCTTGGAACCTCCGTCTCCGCTCAACGCCCGCAGGGGTAGCTTCTCCCAGTTCAGCGAAATGCTTCTTGCGGGTCTCGAGGGATGGATCCATCATTCCTAAGGCTTCCCAAGAAGTGGTCTCGAAGTCCTTGGTTGGCACGCGTGATCACTGATTCACCTACAGGTTGCCGCTCGAGACCGTACGAGTCTAGCAGACTTGGGTTGGATTTGCCTTTTGTCACGTAGGCAATCTTCCATGCTAGGTTGTAGGCGTCTTGTACGCAGGTGTTGGATCCGAGGCCGTTGAGGGGGGGGGTGGCGGTGAACAGCATCTCCGAGGCAGAAACTGGATATGTTAGGATAGTTTGACCTATACAAGGGTGATTGATTGGGAGTCAAGAAACTTCCAAACCTTCTGAGATTCCCAGTGGCAGGTCTAGTTGCTTAATATTTTGGACGAGAGAATTACTTACATGTTATCATCGGAATAATATTCGGCTACAGTCTCGTTGATGAACCATTTCGAGATTCCGAGAATTTCAAGAGGTATCGAATCATCTCCTACCATTGTCTTGACACAATCAATATACTGTTCGTGTGACGGAGAAAAGTCAACCCCCGCTCCTGGCGCAGGGAAGATAATAAACATCCACCTGGAGGGTTAGCTAAATCCATCCACTTCAAATGAGGAACATATACTCGTTCCACGGCTTTACCATTCTAACAATGGCCGTCCATCCAAATGCCGGACGCTCTACGTCCGGCTGCATCACCCAATGCAGGTTTCCCATTCGATTCTCAACAACGCGCTCTAGATCAACCTTGACTAAAACATTTGTAGCCAGACCTTGCCCGGGTTTCTTGATCAGAGGTATCTGCAATTGACGCAATACCTGGCTTCGAGCCCCATCACAACCGAACAAGTATTTTGACCGTATCTCATTTGTATGTTTTGTGAGATTATCCTGTACCTTGCTAAGAATTATACCATTGGGTTTGCGCTCAAAGGAGAGGAAGGTTGTATCAAAACGGCAAGAAAAGCCGTTGTGAGTAGCGTGGTGAACAAGAATAGGCTCCAGAACGGTTTGCGGGATATCAACGTGGCTGCAAGGACTTGCAGCATCATAATCGCCCTATACAACAAGTAAGCTGGTCGTGCTACTCAATTCCCAAAAGAGAGTCCGGTAACGACATACTGCCCTCGCTGGATCATTCCCCCAAGAATATATCCGCGCGTATTCCTCACCTGCCATACTCCAGCACCACCTCGTATGTTGCATGCAATCGCCTTTCACGGCAACTCGGACACACTCCTCTTCCAGGCCGATATCTCGCAAGCATTCGAGAGCGGCCATGTTGGTGATGTGGGCTCTGGGTGTGTCTGCTGTGCTCGGCGTTGCCGCCAGCATGATGCCTTTCAGACCTGAATATATGTCAGAAATTGTATTTCTTACTTGGCCATTTGAGCGTTACCATGCTGAGCCAGGAAGCAGGCAAGTGCTGCTCCTGCTGGACCAGCGCCAATGATCAAGAGGTCCGTCTCAATGCATTGGAGTCCTGCTTCATCTTGGCCACTTTCTCTGTTGGTTTGTGCAGGGCCAGTCAATGGGGAGGTCGTTGACTTGGCCATCTGTTCTCAAGCTTCTCGCAGCTGGCTTCCCAGCTGCTCGGAGCAAAGATCTCGAGGGTCGCGGCGCCGGCGTCCGTCTTAAGGTCTCAGGATGCATCGGACCAAGCTCTCCTTTCGGCTTATGAATTGCTTAGTAGCCATTACTTGAGAGTTACAAACTGTGGGGATGGAATTACAGTATCCTGCCAGACCCACTGTTCTGCATGATGCATGGGTGAGGTGGCTTGAATTCGGCATGTCAATGAAGCCCGAACAATGCCCCGCACTGACCCCGCGAATACTAACCACCCTCATTCAAGCTTATAAGAGCTAGGAGACTGGCTTAAATACCAGCTACAATATGGCTAGCCCTTTCCACCTCATAATCTTGCTTCCTTGAGAGATTACAGGTGATATTTTCTTAAGCCAAAAACCAAAAGCACGTTCAACGAACCCGTATAGGTGGTAGGAAAATGCCGTTCCATCTATAATACAGCCAAAAAGCTGTAGGGATGACAGAAAAGCACGCCCCCCTGGCATTCCATTTCTCTGCGTCGAAATACTGGCGTTTCGACAAGATGCAGCGGTCCAAGATTGCTCCCATGCCCATGCAGACAATCGGGCATTTTACCCTCTGCGCAACGGATTTCAGAAAGGCATTTGACCTTATTACTACAATTTCAACTAGAAAGCCACCAAAGTAGTCTACACTTATGACACCGCTGCTCGATTGTGCTATATCAATTCTGCTATGTTTACATTCTACCACTCCCAAACCCCGTCCATACCTCCATTTCCTCCCTCTTCACCCGCCAAGAATCCTGCAATTCCTGCTCAATAGGCTGTAGCTCATTCCCCTTCGTCCACAACTTCGCATGAACACTCGCAACGCCCATTTCGACATCTCGCGGAAGCGGCAAATTGATATTCCAGGTATAATCCAGTCGGCGCCACGGCATATTCCGATCCTCCCTGTGCGCATAATTCAACAGGTTCTGCTCGGGATACCTGGTATCGAAGCGGTCGGTGTTATTGAAGAGCGAGAGGTAGTATCTGAAGAGTTTGAGCGACGGAGACATGATGAAGAACCCGGCGTTGAAATACCCCATCGGCACAGGCGGATACGGGTGGCTCGCGGTCGTGACTTCGGAGGTTGTTCCGAAGACATATGATTTGGGAAGAGGGCCTTCGTCAGGTTCAATGCTGGCCTGTTGCAGAGTCTGCTGGGTTTGTGCGGCAGGATCTGCGAATACGCCATCAAGAGATTTGAAGAGGAACGTGTCTGCGTCCAGGAACAGAATCCGATCGTAATCCAGGAGTTCGAAAAGCCTCAGCTTGATCATGACGTTTCGCCATCTCTCGTGCCCTGGCTTGATCCAATCTACATCGAGTTTTTCCACTCGCACGATGGTAGCGCCTTCCCGCTTCAGATGGTCGCATTTCCACGGAGGAATGTCAGAGGTGACAAGCACAAGAAAGGGTATCGCGCGGGTTGTGCGTGTGCGTTTGTCGTGGAGGAGCTGGTAATTGAGGATTCGAGTGCTGAGGAAGTAGATGTCTGTATTGCGGGAGGGATTTGAACTTGTATCTGGTAGCAGTAACGTCGCGTACGCCAACTTGAGTTCTGTATTCTTCTGTATCAGGTTTGGAAGCTGCGGGGTAAACCATCGCAGGCAGAGCAGGATAACTGCAAGAAGCGGAAGCAGATAAAGAACTTTTAGAGACCTGGACGGTGGCCCCATCATCGTTCATCCCAAGAAAGGTCTTTTGACAAAGTTCCTGCATGTCCATTCAAGATGAGAAAGTGAGAGTAAAACTTGGGCACAAACTTTTGTTGCCAGCATGGTGGTTTGACAATCAGTGTTAAACTAAGGCTAAATTGGATTTCGGTAATATAGAAGAAAAGCGGCAAAATGGAAACGGGGGAGAGCCCAATCAGAATTCAGAAACCTTTTATTTCCTTTGGATAAAGTGCTTAAATTTCATCCAGTTTCACGGAACAGCCAGCGCTTTTGCAAAACGAGCAGTATGTGGCGTTACGGCAAGAGACCCTCCGTTATCTTGTAGAGAAGAACATGTTCTATAACTGGAAATGTGAGGTCTGATTGGCTTGAAACTGTATAACATAAATCCGTTGCGCAAGTTCGACTTTTGGGTGAAATGGCTATTAAGACATGACAAGAGCTCCATGCCGAGAATTGCAGCAACGTGTGTGTCTGAAAATGGAAACATCTTGCCGGGACGCGACTGGGGATACTAGATGGTATGAAGCTACACGCTCCGCATCGATGGAAGCACTCTATTTTCATCCATTCGACGCGACGCCTCTATACTTCATAGCAGGCCTGTTTTTCATGAGGTAAGCTCGTGACAGCCATTCCAAGAAAACAGCTCAAGATGAAAAGTGATAAGAGCCCTCGTCAAGACCCGACCCAAGAGCGGGAGCGGGAGGTTGTCGAGACTTGCCCTCAAGGTGGGTGAAATTCTTGTCATATGAGCTGCAGAGGATATCGATACCTTGGGTCCTTCCTTGAATGCTTCGACCCAGGCCCCTTTTCTTTCTCTTGTGATCCTTGGAGGCTGTTGCTCTCGTGCTCTCCCGTGGAACTTGGTTGATTGCTATCATTTCGGACAAGATCAGGGTTCAAAGAAGCTTCATACGCTTTCACAGTCGCATTTCCTGTTGGCTGCTTTGTCTGAGGCGCGTTGGTACTAGACGGCGTCTGTGAAAAAGAGCAATCACAAAAGTGCGATGGATTTTGCGTGCCCGGGCCAACTTCGGGATTCGCAATCTCCTCCGGGCGGGGCGGGCAAACCAACAAACTCACCAAACATCACCAAACACCACACCTGTAGTAGCAATGAAAACCGATTACTTTTGCGCTTAACGTGGAGCTCATCATTCATTGCGCCTGAACTCACGTCTGTACCGCGTTGATGAGCTTGCTATGCGATCGCGAGAGAGAGGAGGCTTGGAAAATATTTGATAAGTGCAAAGCCGATCGAAACACATTTGACAGTGCCAAACAAACTATCATTGCAGATAACTCTTAGCAGCAAGCATCTCTGTGAAACGGGCTTCTTTTTGAATGTCTTTGCGGCAGGATGAAAATACACCACCTCGATGTGTTCTTGGTATGTAGGCGGCATTTGGGGCACAGATTTCTCATCGAATGTTCTCGGCGAATGTTTGAACATCTACATTCCATTTTTACTTGCAATTTCATTGATTGAAGCAGCATGTTTCTTACAAAGTTCTCACTGCTAGCCTACTAGGCGTTGTAAATCTCATAAATCCTCGGGTGGGAGCTCCCAGGAGGGGAAAACGTCTCGAGTGAGTCAACATACATACCGGTAGTATCTGTAATCGGCACAGTTATTTCTACCCGTATCCCGATGTCAATACGTCTCTATTGTTAATTAGTGAACTCAATATCTCGTCCTATAGCTGATATCTCTGGTTCGAGTTACAGATATCATTACCGGGGAATCATGTAATGGAATATCAAACCATGAGGTTCAACAAGCAAACAAAGGCGATTATTAATTATGAAGCTTTTGAAATTCGATGTTTTCAAATCCATACATACTTCGCAATTCCACTTTACTCCCGTACTGCGCTTAGGAGAATGCGTGCGCCATTGATCAGGGGAGCTCACGTGTTGGCCGTCACACAAACTCAAAAGCACCTGTGAACCACCCCCACCTCCCAATTGTGGCGGAACCAATTTCAAACCAGGTTTAAACCAGGTTTAAACTTGCGATGTGCAACAAAAGACTGCTTGCCTGCCTATTTGGGAATTCTAATGGTCACGTGTTTAGTCCGAATAGATTTCAAGAAGAGAAAGAATTATCGTATGTGAACTCCCAATATGAATTCATAACGGGCGCTCAATGGCATTGTCTAATATTTAGACTCTGATTCTCGGAGCTATGTACGTGATGGCGTCGACTTTCTGTGGACTGCTTTTTGAAATCATTCTATCTACTGATTCGCACCGCAGAAAGATCAAAGTAAACCCAAAAATGCCAAAAATGCACCACCAACAACACCCACCCCAGGAACAATCCTCGCATCGCCCCCAGATTTCCCAGTAGCCGAGGCCACAGCTGCAGAAGCAACGCTCGTCGCACTCGAGACCGCCGCACTCGCCTCCTTTGTACCTGAAGACCCAGCTGTGCTCGCCACCGACTCAGCGCTCGATACAACAGCCGATGCCTCCGATTGTGCCGACTTGCCTGCCGTTGCAGCAAGGCTCTCGGCGGAAGAGACGATGGAGCTGACGTCCGTCGTGTAGGCGTTTGCGGCTGTGGCTGCGTCACTTTGGGCGCTGGCTACCACGGAGGATGCGTAATTTTGATATCCGTTACCAGCTGTGGCGGCGAGGGACTCGGCTGAGGCGACGACTGCGTTTTGGGGGTCTCGTTTATCGATTCGTTGTTCTTGTGCGTAGGCATATTGGGATAGGAGAGCCAGCGTGATGAAGCTTGTGAGTTGCATGATGGTTTTCGTTGTGATGATGGAGCAAAAGGTATGCGTAGTATTGAAATACACAGGTTGGAAGTGATATGTTTAACGAGATGGAAGGGTTGGGAAGATGGTTTGTTTTTTATGTTGGATAGAGAGTGCAAATATTCTGTTATATTAGTTCTCCAAGTCTACACTTCCCTCGATCTTAAAACACCGAAGATCTTTGCAGAAGCAGCTTTATTTAGATAGTGTGAATCGTGCATTGGGACCATTAAAGCTAAAGAAAGTTCTGTGCTGAACATGAAGCATAATCGTGCGTAAGCTCGATGGGTCGCTGATCTGGAGCTTCTTACAATACTCCTGGTGGATCCAAAATACGGGACTGATTAGCCAGGCAAAACTGGCTATGACCAGCACTCTTGGCACGGCTCAAGATTCTAATAATAAAACGTTTAGTCGATATGGAACAACTCATGTCGCGGCCTCTGCTAGGTTTGGATTACTCGGGCTTGATGTTGTTGTGCTGTTGTGTTGTCACTCGCGACTCGCCTGGTAGATAGGGAAAAAGGCTAACGTATTCCCGCTTTTTCCAACCATCGCGCGGCTCTATATATCCAGCCTCTCTCATTCCCGGTTCAGCACAGTGCCGGTCCGCGAGGCGTCGATAGCAAGCTGCTCGATGATGTATTTTGTTACTACTCGTACGATGCTCAAAACGGCTAGAGTGCTGACTTGGCATGGATTACACGGCAGATGCGCTGTAGATCTTTATTGCTGCAATGTCGATCATGCATCGCTAATCCAGATATGGCCTGGGCTGATCTTTCAGCTGAGATTAGATTTGGCCTTTAGCTGAAAAGAGATGATCGACTACTTCGTACTTGGTTTGCTAACTCTTGATATTGCCATCCTAGGCCATATCTGTCTAGCATTTGAACTAATCTTTCACGTGATATGCCGATATCTGGTTGAGATCTTTCCGCTGAAACTCCACCGTTTCCTTACTTGGTCGCGCCCATCCCGTAGTGACGGCACGGCCTAGTCCATCTATAAACCTTAATCCTTGATCCCACCTAGGCTTAATCCCACCTCATGCATACACCAGACCCTAGAAGGAAATCAGAGAAGCTGCATATTAAGCCAAGTGGAGATCAACTTATAATCCTCGTCCCTACATATTCCCATATTCCCTTATCCCGTTATGGCATTCGGAGAAGCTGCCTATTGTTGAGCTTAGAAATATTGAGCCTCTTGTTGACCAAGATTCTCGGAATGCCATCATCCATCATGGATCGACAAGCAGAGACCTCGGGCGGCTTCAATTAGTTCCTTTTAGTCCACAAAGACTTGCAAGAACACTGCCATAGTTTGCTACGTCAGCTGCTAGGCGGCTTTACAAATATAACTTTCTTCTCCTTCAAATTTATACTTTTTTATCCATCTGCAATCTTTTTCTCTGGCAATCCAAGACTCTCTCATCGCATAATCAACAATAATGCCTTCTATCCGTGCTACTCTCGCCGCGTTAGTTGCTACCTCTATGGTAACTGCAGCTCCTACTACTGTTCAACATCCTGTTCCTGGTTTGAGCGATTACTACAGCAATTTTCGTGGAAAGGAGGTTCCATATCCTGGAAATCTCACTGACCCGATCCTCCCTACTACCAATGGGACGGCTGGACCCGATGACCTCCTCTACCAGAATCTGCTTGCTGCGGAATGGGCAATCTTCAGTTTTTACCAACAGGGTGTAGAGTTGTTCAACGCATCCTCTTTCACTGCACTCAAGCTTCCCAATACAACATATGATCGCATCCAAGAGATTCGGGACAACGAGGCTGGTCATTTGGCAATTTTTCAAAGCCAAATCTCGAGCAACTCCATCAAACCCGGGCCTTGCAAATATGCCTTTGGAGTGACAACTGCGGAGTCTTTCATCGTCACTCTCACCCTTCTTGAAATCGCATCAATGGCCTTCTTGACCGGTCTCGTTCAGCAAGCCAACACTGCTACGACCCGAGGCGCGCTCACTGCCGTCGCAGAGACTGAGAGTCGACACAACACTTGGGCTCTGATGGATATCTGGAACGTCGATCCATTTGCTGGTCCAACTGATACTTCATTTCCATACGCAAACCAGATTTTGGACTCGACAAACCAATTCATCATCCCTGGCAGCTGTCCACAAGCCAACCCCGAATACCCATACCCCAGCCAGCACCTCCCACAGTTCACATACAACCCCAAGACAAATTCATCTCTCACATCTGGGACGGAGATCCAGTTTGTCTTCGCGACCGCCCCTCCGGTGTGGAAGAAAGGACAGGCATACTACGCGGTGTTCTACCACGAGCTGTTGAACGTCTCAATGCCATTCAACACCACGACGAACACAACCATGATTCCAGACTTTGATCTAAACAAGGGTCTTATTGTGGGTGTTATTGCGGATGCACCAGGTGCTCCAGCTTTCGACACTGTTGTTGCCGGACCGGTTCTGCTTGTGGAGCAGCCAGCTGGGGCCATCAAGCTTGCTTAAATCGACACGCGTTCAGTCAAAAGTCATGAATCTATGTACATAATCTCTACGGCTTAATGTCTTCATACACGCCTATCATATAAACTAGAACGTAAGATGAGAATTTAAATAGAATTATATCCTCAAGATTTTCTCGCTTCACTTACTTCTTCTATGCTGTTTTTCACCTACTTCCAACAATTTATTTTTCGTCAAATGACTCAAACCGCACCCACAGAGTTGTTTATAACTAAAACCGCACCTTTATAATTATTTATGACTCAAACTGCACTCTCACCAAAAACGTATAATAGTAAGAGTATCGCGATTGTATGCTTCTTATTCTATATTGCACTCTTCTATATTACACTCTTCTATATTACACTCTTCTATATTACACTTTTCTATATTACACTCTTCTTGGAAATTATTCTTCTGCATTATATGCATTGCACTCTTCTTATTTATCCTATTGTATACACACTCTTCTTATTTATTTATTCTTCTGCATCGCACTTATAATTGCATTCTTATGCCTCTATTAAACAAATCTTAGATAATATTCGGACATGTGAGTTCTGGTAGTCTAAAACTCTATATCTGCCTCCTTCTAAGCCTAAATAAGTCGAGAGTGCGGTTCTAGTCATAAAAAACATTAAAGGTGCGGTTCCACCTATACAACTTTGTGGGTGCGGTTTTGGTTATTTGACGTTTATTTTTCTATACGGAAGCCTCAACTCTCCTTCTCATGATGACATCAATCTTAATACCGGTAGTCTTGTTTATAGGCATACCTACAGTCAGTCGCAGATAAGACCCACACGAGATAACCAAATGGGTATCTACTATCTTTACTTCCCTAGCCTACCGAGCCGCGCATTAGCTTCAGCCTCAGACGTCTAGATAAAGTTCAAACTCAATAGGGATATGCGGACACTAGTAGCCCTCAAGCCGTGCTTAGGTGGGTACTTACTAGTGCGCATACTCTGGATCTGCCTCCGCCATGGCGTTCTCTAAGCACCGGAAAGACAAACATGCGAAAGTTTGATGACGATGCGGACGGACTTAAGCTCCTTGGTTTGCTTCACTATCTAGATATCTTTCACTAATGTACCTCGGTTGCTTGTTTGTTGTCTGAAATCGTTGAGGGGAATTGAGTATGTCTAAAGGCTAGGTATCTACCGTATCTTTCTTTCCATCTATCTACCCCAACATAATAGCTGTTTTCCCAGATTCCGAAAACTCCTCAGCGAGCGTAGTCTTAACTAAAAATCATACACCCCATTCTCTTACATATATACATACACAAACCACCTAGCCACCATATCATCTTATATCATATCAAACA
>QGMG01001222.1:0-10906 GCA_007825325.1 Lachnellula cervina
AAATTTTTATTAGATCACTATAAAAACACTTATCTAAGGGTCTAATAGTAAATATTACCCTTAGGGGCTATTACTTATTAGGCTAGGCTAGCGTAGTTATATTCCTAGAAAGGGCATTCAAGTATAAGTCTGAATTCGCGTTTTGATTATTTTATAGTTACTATGCGGGAGACTATACTTCGCATATTAATAGAAGAACATATATTATAGAAATAATAGAATATATAAAAAAGAAGCGTATCTAACTTTTCAGTATGCCAAGGAGGTATTGCAATTAGTAGTTGTGATAAAACAATAAAGTGTATAAAAAATAGAATTGCAATTGTATGCTCTTTACGCTTAAAATCTCCCGAATGTTCTTAGAGGCTTCGCAGGAACCACGGCGCCTGACCCACTCTTAAAACGCGCCTTAACTACTTTAGTCTAGCTTGCATACGACCTTGCCTACTCTGGCCTAGCCCGCGCGCGCTAATTAGTCGGGCCCCCGTGGTTACCAAGAAGCCGGCACGTGAGAGAACGTAATCCCGGCTTCTTGCCGGAAAACTGTTCTGCTGTGCAGGATTCGGGGTGTATAAATAGACCAAAGTAAATACGAATTCGACAGGTATGAAATTCAGATCCATATACCGGTATAATACAGTACAAAGCCATTCGAGTTGACGACCCAGCCTACCTAGCTTCCAATAGCATATCGCTGTATTTGAGCTGTCCACGTCCAGGTTGATCTTCAACACTGGCGAGTTGAACTCCTCCGTGGCCCAAACAATAAGGAAGCTAGGGTTTTGAGAAGAGGAAAAGGAAGAGGGCAGAAGGAATTTCTCTGAACAGCAGTTACCATACAAGACAAGTAGCATGGCATGGGCATGGCGGTCAATAATAGGTTTAGTGATTATGTAATCCAAACTAGACATGGAAAGGGCGCCGGCGCCCATAAAGCCAAACACTCTTTTCCATTCTTTACAACTATTGACAAAATGAAATTTCAGAATTTGGTTCAAATGGCTGGTTGCTTGGCGTACAGATTCTTTTTTCTTATCTCGAATGAATAATCAACAGGCTCAGAGGGGACTACGAGGATATTCGCGTCTCTCAGTCCTGGATTATAGTGATCCACTCTCTATCCCCAGAGCGTTGATTCACAATGTTTTTGTTTGAAGTCCTATACTCGTTCAATTAACCTGCACGGAGTTATGTGTTTCAAAGGCTTTCGATGATGTTTTCAGGTCAGTAATATCGTCTTTGCTGATACCGAAAGAGAAGGTTCGATTTGGTGTAGATGCTGATAAGCAACTCTAGATGATATTATCAATTAGAGCTGGGGAAACAGAAGAGTGTTCCAAAGACACGTACTTGGAGGAAACAACTCCAAACGAGCGATATGGTTGAATCGTTATTTGGTACGAAATGTACGAGTAGCTTCTCCCTGTTCACTCAAATTCTGCTTCTCATGCAAGATGAAAGTTGCCCACCTGGAGCATTACCTACCCCGCTTCTTCTTCTTCTCCTTCAGGGTGTGCGCTCCAGTCTTTCCACCTCTTTATAAACCTCATGTGCCACTCGACTTCAATAATTTGCACCACCCTAAACAACCAGACTCAAGAGCCATCCACAACTAGGTTTTTTTGAGACACAACCCAGAGACGACCTTGAACTCCACTACCAGCAGCATGTCGTTGAAGACAGGCGATAAACTCCATCTCGACACCGACCTAGACGACCAAAGCCAACAAATGGAATCCTCGGCGTGTACGAACGCTCACGTTTCTGACCCAACTCAACTTATCTGCCCGCAGCCACTGGAGACATTCACACCTTTCCCTCGACTACCCGCAGAACTTCGACTCAAAATTGGCATCAAGCCCACGACTCCTCATCACGCATCCTTGAAATAATCCCCAGAAACTCGGAAGCTCCATCCCGAAATCATTGGAACTCAATCTCGGTGACCGCATCAACCATTCCCGTATTGCTATCCGTCTGCAAAGAGTCTCGCGATGAACTTTTCCCACTTTACACAACCCCCTTCAACTCAGCAAATGTCATTCCACTCATAGTAGATTCCTCCACGGAGGATCTCCTTATCTGCTGGAAGACTGATGTACTGTTCATCAATATGTGGTATCAAGAGAGGAATGGTGTGGAAATTACATTCAATGGCCGCATAACTTATGGCTGCAATAGCTCATGCGACGAACCGCAAGTATTTCTTAAGCAAGTATTTCGAGACGCTGCTTCAATCGCCGAAATATGCAACCTTGCTGGTGATAGCACTTTCTGGCTAGGCGGCATTTTTAGGTTAACAGTGGACATGAAGGATGCAAAACCCGACGCGTTATGTTGTACGGACTTCAAACATCTACAAAAGATTCTTCATGTACCAAATGCCGACCCTGACCCTCGAGGACTCGAATGGACAGGGCCAAGATTGCAGCATCTCAGATTCACAGAGAGGCCTGTAGAAGTGTGGCTTGATGAAGCAAGAACACACCCGAGGCATGACCACCCCTTGCGGAAGCTGAATACTATTTTCTATGGTTACTAGAACCATAGACTCGTGATTAGAAGTGGGGCTGTTGAGAATTGCCTTATAAACACTCAGCTGGAAATTGGGAGAATGGTGGTTCATGGATAGACCACTTTCGTTGTGTTCTAATGGGATTTCACCATGAAAATTTCACTGAAGTAGCACCTCAATGTAGAACGAGAAGATCATCAATTACATACTATTGCACCAATGGTCTCCAAGCTCGATTAATCATATGAAAAACTTGAATGTATAACTGTTAAAATAATTGCTTCAAAGAGAGCTTGAAAAGGAGAGGCCCCGTGCACCTGCTCATTCTGGGAGTTATTCAGAAGGAAAGGGGAGACTAGCGTCGTCGCTTATGAACTTGTCGCCAGGGGCGGGGCGCACGTTGGCCGTTTCCCCTCAAGTCTGTACTTGGGTTTTTTAGCTATATGTGTTTCATACTTTGCTTGATTGTGAAATGATCATGTTTTAAGTAATTCGAGGTTGTCCAACTAGGATTTGAAGGGCTGTCGTCCCTTCGCTCCAACAGCACTAACAGTGTGTAGTATTGCTAACTAATTAGAGATAATTTATCTTAGTGGCGAGAATTTTCGTTGAAACCTATAATTTTCATCACTTATAATCTTTCCTCATGGATATTTGACATTGTTCTGCTTCTACTTTAAGAGCTATAGTAGGGGTAAGTTTTCTTTGATGCCTATTGGAGATGTGAAAGTATTTAATCTTATATATATATATAACCGAATCTCAAAAGTCAGTAGGCAAAGGGCCTTTGAATTCGACATATCCCTTGCCCTCCATGAATGTATAATCCCACGGGCCTTGCTCCTTCTTCGCAGCAAGCTCAACATACGCCTTCGCAGCAGCTGGACCACTGACCGGGATTGTCGGTCCTCCGTTAGCTTGACGCTCGTCGGCATAATAGAACCTGCATCCTATTAACACGGCACTTTTTTTCGAAAGCTGGCGCGCAGCCGACTCGGTGTAGAACTCACTTGAAACCTTTTGGCTTATAAGCCACACTTGCATACCATATCAGCTGAGCCGAAGCAGCTTTCCCCATCCCAAAAGTTAGCACGCCAGGCTTCGCTATGAGGTTCAACATATTGCCCGTTAGGATGAATGTCCTTGACGCTGAACTTTCAAGTTGCTTGAAGCCTTTGACTGCTTCTTGAGCCGCAAACAAGGGTGAAATTGCATTGACGGCAAAGTCGCGGTTGACTTCATCAACCGAGACTGAGGAGAGCGGGTCTTCGGCATCGAGTACTGCTCGTGCCGCACCTGGAATAGTCGTCAGCAAATATAACTAGAATTTGGAAGTGCGTATGGACAAACCATTATACACCACTACGCTAGGGACACCAAGCTTCTCCTTCACCTGGGTAAAAACTTTCTGGATTTCTTCCGTCTTCGCGAGATCAATTTTCAAACGTAGATATCCATCCTCACCTACACCTTCTTCCAAACTTCTTGCTGCCAGAGCGATCTTGTATCCTTTGGCAGCAAACGCGTTCGCGACGAAGAGACCGATTTTAGGCCCAGCACCAAGAACAAGTAGAACAGGAGTAGACATGATGTTGATTCGGCTTGTGATTGTTCAAGTTGTATTAAACAGATGGAGGTAGTGGCAACTTAATATAACCTTACCCCGGGTTTAAGAGACCGATGGGAGTAGTCACGCAATTGGTAAGTCCTACGCAGCTTAAAAATCCATTTATAAGCCGGCTCGGTGGGCGAGCTACCCCGATTGGTCAACCCAAAGCTGGCTTTTAAATCAGTCCGGTAATCTATATTGTTAAGTTTATACTATACGGAGTAGAAAATATTTTAGTTAATGCATACTTAACGACTTGCTCGCATTGTGCTAGTTTTTACGTTGACTCGAATAGTGTTTTACGTAGCATAGATTGAAAACCAGTCGCAGGATGTAAAGCACTTCAACCGTCGTCTTTAAAGCCAATAACTGTTCTGATAAACAAACCTTAGAAGCACTTGACTGGACGCTTTGCATGATGACGAAATTCTATCATGCCTTATAATAAGAGCAGTGGTTGTGGCCTTCAAACTCAGTGAAATGCGATAGCGAAATTATTTCGACAACAATTGAGAGCTCTGCCGGAGTCTGTCCTCTCCGAGAGAAGTAAACATTACCTTGTATTAAATCTAATGTGCTATACTACTAAACGGTTCTGAAATCAGCTGCACATGTCACTCCTTACGAAGAAAGGGGTGGGCGCGGGGTAAAGGGCACTAAGCTTCTAAGCGATAACGCTAATACCCCCTTTAAGGATTCATAAATCAAAGAACTTCAATATCAGACTCAAGTATTCAGACTCAAATGATTGTCGGAGCTTTCCTAATTTACTGCCATTGATTCATACTAGAACTCAGCACTGAATGTCCAACTATGAATATCCTACTTGCTCAAGTAGGACCCAGCTTGCACTTAAACCAAAATTTTATCAACACTCATTTCAAGCATAGTACTTGGTTGCCATATGAGTTAAAACATGGCCCAATCATTTCACAGGTTCATGAAATTACCAAGAGAAATTCGCTACGATATCTGGCACCTCGCACAAGCAAATAACTCTCGGGTTGTGGAATTTACACCACATGAAGCTCGGCGCCCGAGAAGCTCTTCCCCTTATTGGAAACTCTTATTTTCTTGTACAGCGCCAAATATCCTTCTATCAGTCAACAAAGAAGCACGGAATGATTTGCTCCATCATTACGTGGAAGTCAACCCCCACTCGATCCTTCCCCCACCAAAGCCAGGAATGGGTCCACTTCTGGTTTGCCCCATGTCAGATACGTTTTTCGTCAACCTGACTCGTGAAATGGCCGAAAGCCTTCCCCGGGAATCCATATCTTCGATTTTCGAGTATTTGTTCGGAGACAAGGCTCAAGTTGTGAAAATTAGGACAAGGAAATTGGTAGGAAGCCGCCACTTCTGGGAAAGTGTTGATAAGACGCTTGGTGGGATGCGAAACGTACCGAGAGTTCTTGAGAGGGATTTTGTGAACTTGAGAGAATTTGGAGTCATCATGCACGATGTTCTGGAACCTAGTCGGAGAGTCGGCAGACAACTTCTGAGGCTGGTTCTTCAGTCTTCACTCCTCGGCTCTTTAGGAGGTGAAATTATGAACCTTTTCTCATCAGAGATCGAAAACACTGGCAGCAATAACGCTGAGGCTTATTTATGGGGCTACTACTATGCTTATTGGAATGAGGATGATTCCTGGCAGTATGTTTACGAATGAGGGAGAATATTCATAGATTTTTGCCTCGGGAAGATTAATGAAAGCAACGTTGTCTTACAATAACCAACTATAGCTGAATGGGTCCATCTACACATAAGAGTGCAGGTATTTAATAAAACTTTCTATTGAAAGTCTCAACATGCCCCTACCTCTCATTAATATCAAAACAACACCTCCTCGCCAACATGCCCCAAACCTTCGAACTATTCCCAAGGCTTCCTATTGAGCTGCGTTTCCAGATCTGGAACGAAGCTCACTATTTGTTTCCCCGCATCATTGAAATCAGATGCAAACTCAAGAAGCCTCCTTATACACTACCTCCAGATCCATATGAACTGTTTCTCCCAAGCTGGATCGTTACCCCGACTTCAGCTCTGACGCTTTTGAGCGTGAATAGGGAGACACGCACCGAGTTCATCCGTCACTATTCTTCAGACTTCAACCCCGCGACTGTTATGCGGCCTACACCACATATGAATGTGGAACATCTTCTCGTAAACTGGGAACACGATACCTTGTATCTCAATTTAGAGAGGCCCGATCTCTATCATAGCGCGACAGACACGAACACCATCTTTAGCCAGATCTTCGGCGGTGCAGAAAACAAAGTAGCAAAAGAGGTGAGAGTCCTCGCTGGTTCCGAGTACTTTTGGTTTTTCATGCTGCGGACATTGTGGGATCGGCAAGCTTCAACCCTGCGCCTGGATTTCACTGGCTTGGATGAGGTGATTTTGGTATCAAGAAATTGGGGGAAGGCCAAACTCGAGATGAGTA
Source organism: Lachnellula cervina (assembly GCA_007825325.1). Lineage (NCBI taxonomy): Eukaryota > Fungi > Ascomycota > Leotiomycetes > Helotiales > Lachnaceae > Lachnellula > Lachnellula cervina. The sequence continues at coordinate 6,568 of QGMG01001222.1, forward strand.
TTTCAAACGAATGTAGGAGGCTGGTGAGATTTGAGGACTCTGAAAAGCTTGAGCTAATGAGGTTGCCTTTGGCGAGAGATGTGTCTCGATTGAGGATTGGCACGGGACCTATAAAGAGGATCTTCAGACTTTGTTGGGACACCAAGAGGTCTGTGTAGCAACCGACACCTCTGTGAATATGCTGGGTCGTGACATACATTGACTGGGGAATGGAAGAAGGATGTATGTTAGTCACCTATTTTTACCACTGTGAATAAACAATGCAGTCTTTGATCATGCACTTGAAGTTAATAACGCATTGAGCCCAATCACTGTTGCACTTGCTCTGAATCACCAAGGTGAAGTGTCTGACCTAGTATTTATGTCAGCCCACAAACCTAAAGCCTTCAACTTTCCAGCTTCATAACGTGGTCCATACATTACTAGCTACAGCAGCTGGTCGAAATATTATCATCATGACTAGCTTTACCAACTTCTCCGCACTCCCCACAGAACTCCGGTTTCAAATTTGGCACGAAGCCCAGCAGCTTTTCCCTCGGATCGTCGAAGCAAGAAGAAGTTGAACCGGCGACGATGACCACTTCACCCTCCACTGGACCGTCAAACCCACTGCAAAAGCAACACTTCTCGCGGTCAACCAAGAAGCTCGGTCTGAACTTATGACCTATTACTGTGCACCTTTGCAGCAGCACACATCATCACCCCTCCAAACACCACCGCGAACGACCTCCTCATTTGTCTCTCAGAAGACGAGCTATTCTTGATCTCCGAGTTGAAACCCTACCGCAGGATAGACATCTTCGATATCGACTTCGACCCCCTACAAGAACTCTTCCAAGGACACCAGGAGAAGGTTTTGCAGGAGTTGCGTTGCCTCATTCGTCAAGAGCTCCTCTGGTTTGGTACATGCCTCTCGGGTGCGCCTTCGTTCAAAAGAGCTATTGGAAAGCTTTTTCTTCTTGAAAGGTTTGGCATAGTTCGCGGTCGCGATATGCTGGACGAACAAATCAAACTTGGAAGCTTTGAGAATCTTTATGAAGAGGTTAGCCTCGATAGTAAGGAAAGCTTCCTTACTATCGAGGATGTGCTAGAAGGATTTTCAGGGGAGTTAAAGGTGTTTAAACCTATTCCAAGACGTTGATGGTGGGGCGTAACATTGGGCCTGTAACATAATAAATTCGATGCTTTCATACCTAGCAAACTATCCGTGACTATGTTCGCAGTTCATGCCCTCATAAATCACCGTGCAACTCTCCACTCAACGTACCTCTCCAATCCCTGATGCGCACTCGCCCTCAAAAGATCAAAGTGTTCCTGCGTAGCATTCTCCTTTAACCTCAACGGCCACTTGTCCACCACAGTGTTTTGACCCTTCATCTCCATCCCCAGCATCTTTCCAAGATCCTCCATCTTCCATTTATCCACATACCTCTGAAACAACTTATCGAAATCCCCCATCATAATTCTCGCATCCGAAAAAGCCAGGAATTCCGCACCGTACAGGTGATTATGCTTTTGGCTAACCGGTTGCATGTTCAGTGGCAAGTAGCGCTGGAGTCTGTTCGTCTCGGGGATAATGTTCGCAAGGCGGTCTGCGCTTGTGGAGACTTCATCTATAGCGTTGAGGAAGAGTGTTATCAGTGTTGCGTGGGGATTCTGGGAGGGCTGTTTAAGGAGAGTGGAGAATGTTGCTAGCGTCTTGATGGGGCCTAGGTATCCGCCGTCTGCAATGTTGGAGACCTGTCAATCGTCAGCAAAGCCGTTACATGGTCCTGTCCCACGACTGCTGCAAGCTTCGTACCTCAATTCTATCGAACGAATGCCGACCCACACCACATTCTTTGAGCATATTAGGTAGCTCCATAGCATCGACACAAAGCAGCTGAAAGCTGACAGGGAGATCTTCAATTCGTTGCAGAAATCGGAGGAGTACAGCTTGTATGTGAAGATAAAGACAACCATAAATGTCTTTCTTCGCAGGGGGTGCGCTGAGAATCACTTGTTCTACAGGCCAGCCGTCAAGTGGATCCGCCGAGTCTTTCATTGGCCAAGAATCCTTGGTCTGATAGAAAGTCCTTGAGGAGGAAGCATCAGCATTCAAGCTGGTAGTTGTCATTGGGGAACTTACGGGTTTGGAGTGTTGAAGTTTGTTCGTGGTGAGCCAAATGGTAGCAAAATACCGTCCTCACGGAACCTTGTCGTGCACACCCGCATTGCAGGTGGACGTGTAAACATCGCTCGATCAATATAGTCGCGTCTCTCAGGGGCCAACATTGTCGCAATTCGGATTTGATGTGCTTGGGCTGCAGATAAACCAGAGGGAACCTCGAGATAGGAAGGTAAGCGGTCCCATTGCTCTTTCTGAAGAACTAGGCGCACTGACCGGGTGCCATATTTCCACGTCTTGGCTTGGAGAGATGCAAGAGGCTTCTCTCGAATCTTGGAACATACTTCTTGGATGAGTGGGAGAATGTTGTCTCGAAGAGCGCGATACGTTTCCTCTGTAATAAGAGCCGAATACCATAGATGCAGAATCGTGGGTACTGCATCCTCCCGACCGAAGTGAAGTGCTGTAAGAAGGAGGATCACGTTCCGTGCAACGATATCAAAGTCTCGGTCATTGGTCATGATACTGCAGTTTCCGTTGAAAGTTGTGGGTAGCTCTGCAAGTGTTGATATAACATTTCTCACATCGCCGGAAGCTTTAGTTCTCCTATCAGAATGGTTGGCCATATTCAGTAGTAAGGAAGCGTACCTGCGAAGAGAAGTCCCAGATCTCCAAGGATTTCGTCCCCTTCATTTTGCTTGCATCTGAGGACATCCAAAGCCGGCATATTTCCCCAAAGATATTTTTGAACCCCATGCGTCTTCACTGAGGGTCCACCTCCAGGTCCGTTGATGAAGGCGGGTTTGCGATTCTCAGTTTCCCACTGTGGCTTCCATGTCGCCTTCATGAGCGAGGACTTACAATCAAGCTTATGCAGACTCCAGTGCTGGACCTGGCATTGCTTACTGCAATACTATAGTAGATAGATATCAGCAAGTATATTTTTCTTGCAAGTTGAGTTCTATGAAGAATAGTAGAACAACAGAGATGATTGCGTACCTGGACCAATAAGCAAGCACTGCAGGTCAAAGAGGCTGTTTTTGGGCATGGCGATCTTTCACCATCCTCGACATGTTCGGTATTGGCGCACGGGAACTGAGTAATAAGAGCCATCTCAGCCATATCGGCTTGAGGAAAGAGGTTAAAATAGATCTGCAATGTACTCGTATTGTAAGAAACTTACACTTGTGTTTCTTCCTCTTGAAAATCACTTGAAGTTGAATTTGCCACAAGTGAAGCTATAGTTAAATTCACTTTCAAGGGAAAGCGAAGATTCGTTTGCTGAAACAAGAGCCAAGGAATGCGAGGTGACGGTCCTCAGCAAGTACCCGCTGTTGAGCAAACAAAGCCGCTTGCTTCATGGTATCAGGTAGATAGTTATCAGGTGGAGACCATGATATTCCGGGGATTCGTCTACCTCCAAATCAGGTACGGCAAAAAGTGAAAAGTGGTTCTAATGCTATAACGACCGCTAGGACCTTAACAAGTCGCTTCTTTAACCTTTTTATCTATACCTTAAAAATTCGACTTTTGCCGTGACATTCACTTTTTGCTATACCTAATTTGGAGGGACGAGACATCCCTAAAAATCAGGTCTTTACCCGATAATTAGTTGCAAAGATAGTCAGAACGACAAGGCAAATGAGTCACTTGTCCTAAATGCAAAAGTAGACGCAGATAGAGAAGAAAACCATAGTCTGTTTCACGCTGTTTAGTGGAGGAAAGAAATGGAGATTTTGAGCAACACACGAAGCATTGAATCCCTTTGACAATGGTACCACCAGAAACCTAGTTTTGCAATCAAACAAGCAAAACCCACAAACTCACGTACGGTAGACGCACTTTCCTAAACTCTTCAAAGCCTGGACGGAAGAGCATGCCAAATGATGATAGCACATGGCTGCTAAATCCTCCTTTCAGAAAGAATCTCCTCCGTCGTCTGGGACTTTCGTCTTGCTTCAATATAAAGAATACCATCGGCCCTCTTACCTGCACCTTTACAATTCGAATACTCACTTCCTTCCCCACCTACATTTCAATCCCCGAAATCCGCTCACCCAATACAGCCTCCCCCCTTTCTCAAGCAGACAAACCTTCCTCCATACCTTACTTTTCTTCCCCTACCTCACCATACCTCACTTACCTGACCCCATCCCACCCCTCAGCAAACTACGCACCCAAACCCCCAGAATCAACCAAGTCTTCCCCCTCGTACCCCCCAAAACATCAACC
>QGMG01001223.1:0-10900 GCA_007825325.1 Lachnellula cervina
CACCAGAATGCAAGGCTTCATAGTCTTCGACTACGCCTCCCAACTCGCAGCGGCCGGAAAAGAACTCGCCCAATGGCTAGCCGAAGGCAAGCTGAAGCGGAAAGAGACGATTATCAAGGGCGGGTTAGCTGCTGCTCCCGGCGCGCTGCTCGAGCTGTATAATGGTGTTAATACGGGGAAGTTGCTGGTGGAGATTAAGGCTGATGAGGGGGTTGGGTCAAAGTTATAATGAGTTTGTGAGACTGTGGTATCACCAGGTATCGTGTGCTGTCTGTCTGTTATAGCTGGGTATGTAGTGAGTGTGTGTGTTGGAGTGGAGTACCTGAACGGCTGGCTGTGGGATTTGGATGTCTTCAACTGGGGGGGGCTGTTTGGAGGGTTAGGTTCATGAATGGATCTAAAGCCGTGGGGTTTTTGGACTAGTGGAAAGATGAATGAATATCAAGTTACGCCGCATGAATAGAAATTTCAAACTTCTTTCTGCGTAAAACTGTCACGAACTGTAGTCAGATAAGAAAACTAAGCTTAATCGGGAACGCTGGACCTCCTCTATGTTGATTATATAAGCAAACACAAGATAATTCCATAGCCCTCTACTCTGTAAAACTAGCTTTCTGTATCCTTAAGCTTAACAGAAATATGATAGATTGCACCTAGAGTATAGCTATTATGCTATGCCTTGTACTAATTCAATACATTAGCTATTTTTCTCTAAATAGGGCTGAGTTTTACGGAATACCTCATATCGCTAGATATAAGAAGGAAGTAGGTGCTAAATGCAGTAGGGAGTGGAAGCTTGCTAAGCTCTAATTTAACCTATAGGGCAGGTCTAGCGAATCCTCGAGCGGGCGAAGTAAGAGGAGTTGAAATATATTTTGCTAATATGGGAACACTCACTAGCGTTTGCCAATAACATTGCTAGTTGAGACTCAGACTAGAATAGAGATCATATAGAAGTCATTAGACATGATTGGTGATCAAAAACATAATACATTAAAGCCATCAAGAGTAGTGCGCTCAAGCTCAAAATATTAACAGGACACGTGCATGGTCAGGTCAAACCGACAAAGTTAAAACTTTAAATTCACCAGCTCTTTTGCAAAAAACCCCCCCTGCACTTCTTATCAGATCTGCTCAACCGTAGCCGGTACAATGACTTTCAAAGACCTAGCCCCATTCCTCACCTCCTCAGCAACAGAAGGGAAAACCACCAAACCACTCGTCCCCGCCCCAGCCCACCCAAAAACCGTCTTACTCGGCTGCGAGAAGAGCAGTAAAGCTGTATCGGCACCCTCTTGCACAATCGAGGAGAGGTTATCAGCTTGCTGTCGCTGCGCATGTTGGCCCTGGCCGATAAATGGTTCCAGAACCTCGTTTAGAAGCAATACGTTCTCGAGAACCGCAGATTTCACATCGTCGTCTGTGAGTGTTCCATCGCGACGTTCTGGTGAATCGAGGAGGAAGGCGCTAAGTTGGCGCCATTTTGCGAACGCTGTTTCAAAAGCTATAGAAAGGGTATGGGTGTTAATATTAATGTCTTTACTTGCTTGGTTTGAGCTGTGGGTTGGCGGGGGGTATATCTGGGGGTATATCTACCTTGTTCTTCCCCCGGACGTCTCCTGACTTGTAACATGGCGCGCGAAATTCCCGCGATGCTGGCAGGTAGCAGAGAAAGCAATTTCGGCGCCTCGGGCTGGGAATGCGCTAGAATGACATGGGCGATCAGCTTTCGGATTCCGGGGCCTCGCGTTCGGGGATCTATCAAGATAGACGCCATGTATCCCGCGCTCTCGGCTCCAGATGCAGCAGCCTGACTAAACCCGCACTTTACCAGCTCGCGCTCCAGATCCGCTGGTTGTCCCGTGAATGGCTGGTTGGGGTAGTGGTTCTCCACATGCTGGTTAACCAGCTCGTGCAAGTCTGTCAGGGACTTTTTGATCTGGCTGTCGTCTGCTCGCTCGATGGGGATGTCTACGAGAGGTGTTATGCTTGTTGATTTGGACTCATAGTCTGAGGAGGAGGACTTTGCGTTCGGTGTGGGCTGGTAGGCGAGGTTGGAGATGTTGTTATTCTTGGGGCGTCGATTTCGACAGCGTGTGAAGAGCGCTATGGCGATGAGAGCTAAGATGGCACCGCCTATTGCACACCCGATTCCGACTCCTGCTGCTGCTCCGTTTGAAAGCCCTTTGTGCGTGGTATGTGATAGAGTGCCGTTAGTCGTTCCGTTACCAGTGGTTACAGCCGTGGGAGTTGGGCTTGGACTTAAAGAGGAAGTTGCTGAGCTGGAAAAATTCGAGTTATCCCCCATGTTGATTGATGTGTTGATTCAAAGTCTTAGACGATGTGACAATACCGCGACCAACTACGGGGAAAATGAGTTTGTTTGACAGAGCAGGTCGCAAGAGAGCAACATGTCTGGGAGAGAAGGCTGGGAGTATCCAGAGTATGGCATGAATTGTGGCAGGGGGGTTTCCTAGTGGCCCCGAGCCTCATCTCTGCTGCGTGTTGCTTACTATATTTTCTAATTTAAGGTATCCGGGCTTTTTCTTGGGCTTTATACGGAGTAGTGGAGACAATAATTGTATGTTCCGCGCCCTCGTCCAAGCTTGGGTTTAGTTGACGAGATGCTAACCTGAATCAAGATAGAAAGAAATGTAACGAGGTTTTTGACTGGCTGCTTGAGAGTGTTGTGTACGAGCGTGGCAGCAGGGGTATCTCCAGCACCTCGCTTAAGCCCCTGACATTAAGGTTACACGCCACACCCTTGTTGAGCCTCCCGCGTCTACTCGACCTCCGTAGGGAATTTGAAAATCCATCGTAATTGTAGTTATGAAGATTTTGTAGAAAGCTTTATTCCTAAGGAAGCTGCAGCTTTTCCATTGTAACAGTCTCTACATCCTTCCATTCTATTATAAGTAAAAGTGGCTTCATACTCCTGCTCCACCTCGTAGCCTTGCTTTTCGTTTTCGTAAAAAGTCATGGCGCAGCCTCTCACAGGCCTTCGCCCCCAACTCCACGGCCCAGAAGAACATTCCAATGTTTCACTGCTCCCAAACTCGGACCAAGATCTCCTCACATGCATACAGTAGTGCACGCAAACCCTGCCATTTCAGGACTACGGAGGTACGGCTGCACGTTGTGGTACAGTAAGCCGCACATATTTACGGGGCGAAGTCCATTCATCCATGTGGGAAAAGGAATTCATCCGCAGCAGACCCGATAATCCAGGGGATCTCGATAAGTAAGCAAATTTGGGATATAGAAATACGATGGGGTTCTAAAATCAGATTATCGGGCGAGGCTGACCAAGTTCTCGTTCCATCTTCAAGACGAGTTTTCAGGCTTCAGAGCCTTGTAGAAACTTAACAATGGCGCGCCAAGAAGAAATGCCAGACTTCATTGTCGGAATTGACTTTGGTCAAACATATACAGGTAACAATCTCTGGGGAAGTTTTCATGAAATATGCTGATTGAGTTTGCAGGTGTCGCATGGAGCAACTTAGCTACCTCGACGACCCAGAGTATCCAGGATTGGCCAGGACTTCCCCCAGATTCAGTAGAGACAAAGGCGCCAACAAAAATCATCACAACTCACGATGGCGCGGAGCCACGATGGGGCTTCCTCTGCAACTTAGAAGACGAATACCAAGGAGCGGGGGAACTTCGCGAACATTTCAAAATATACCTCGATCAAGAAACCATAGATTCAGCCCGAAAAGAGGGAGTGAAAAACGTAGTCGGAACCACAGAGGAAGCTCTGAAACTGATAACAGAATACCTGCGACAGATCCATCAACACATCAAATTCTCCATCGAGTCGCAAACGGGGCCATGGACCGAGAAGAAGATCGAGTTCCTGTTCAGTCTACCCACCACTTGGACATCATTCGAGACGACGAATAGATTCAACAAAGCCATTGTCGCAGCCGGCTTCACGTCAGATAACCCCGCGAAGCACTCTGCAAAGCTAGAACTCACAGAAGCAGAGGCCGCAGCCGTTTACGTCGCCACGAATCCACAAGTCGCATTGCGCAATAAGGACATCATTCTGATCTGCGATGCTGGTGGTGGGACGACGGATCTTGGACTGATCGAAGTGCACGACGCGAACCCAAAGCAGCCGCTGTTGAAGCAGGTCGCTGCTGTAAAAGGAGTCGGAGTTGGATCGACGATGATTGATAGGGCGTTCGAGGCACTGGTGCAGAGGAAGTTAAATGCGCATCCGGATGCTATGCTGCCGAAAGAGCTTGCCCATAAAATCGCCAAAGGGGCGTCTTTTCAATCTATCAAACACAATTTTGGTACGAGAGCCGCAACCCAGGAAGTCTACAAGCTGGCTTTAGATCGACTGGGACTTGGCATCAGCCCGCAATTCGAACATCTGGGCCTGGACATTACTTCTGGGAAAATGCAGTTTTTAAGGTAAGAGATGCGACTAGTGGCTTTCCTGAGTTGCCCTCTTTCCAAAATACCCCCAAGTGTTTGAAATCTTCGGAATTGTTTAGGTCTAATGAGCATACAAATTAATGTATGGAAAACGCGAAAGTGTGCCGAAGTGGCATGCAGAGCAGAGGATTGAGATTCAAGAGAATTGGTCCAGTCTTCAAGAAACCCCACATGGATTTAGTTTGAGTTGAAGAACCCAAGAAAGAAGGACAATAAGTGAAACAAAGCTAACAATATTTCCAGAGCAGAGATCCAAGAATTATTCGACATTCAAATCATAGCAATCATACGACAAATCACGCAACAGCTGGACTGGATGCAAATAAACAGATTCAGCGAGCAAGTCGTAAATCCCCCATATCCAACACTCTGAACCAACTCAAAGTATGCTGATATTCGTTTCCACAGAACTTGCTAGTCCTAAGTGGAGGACTAGGAGGATCCCAATACGTCAAAACCAAGATCCAAGAATTCTACGCCGAAAAACCACATCCAAACGCACCAAACCTCTCAATACTAAAGTCCCAGGAGCCGCGACTAGCGGTTGTGAAAGGGCTAGTGCTCGATCGGAGACAGAAATTGGTTTCTGGGACTGCTACTTTGAAGACTAGAATGTAAGTCGAACTCGCAAGCTCGCATCGCATTGCAACAATAAGAAATGATTTCTAAATGCGTGTATACAGTGCTCGAGCAAGCTACGGGGTTCTGTGTCGACAGCCTTACAACCCAGCTATACACGCTGATGCGGAGATCGTGACTGATACCTTCAAGAAGAAGCAGAAGTGGGCACTGGCGCAAATCGATTGGCTCATCGTAAAGGTAGCATTCCTCGAGATAGATAGAGGCAGAGGTCGTGCTGACTTGAGATCTTCAGGGCGATACCATCGACACGAGCGGCGCGCACGAGCGGACATTCTCGCGGAAACTGGTCCCGGGAGATCCAAACCGCATCTGGCGCACCATGATTGTAATCTCACACGAAGACAGGAAAGACCTGCCCAGGAGTTACAAACACCGTGAGTTGCCCACTCCACCTCCCTTCCAACTCCAACCCCCCAGTCCTAACTAACCAAATCCACCACCAGCGGGCGCCTTCAAACTCTGCGAGATAGAATCCGACCTAACGGGCATCGGTGAGTCCGAATTCGAGCTCAAGAACCGCAAGATCTGGCAGGGCAAGAAATTCTACATCGCGACGTTCTCGGTGAAGGTCATCATCGCGCCCGCGGATCTGCGCTTCGAGTTGTGGTTCAAGGGCATGAGGTATAACAAGGGCCATGATGCCATTACGGTGCAGTGGGATGAGGTTGGGGCGGCGGTGAAGCCGAAGATGGATGGTGGGTCGTCGTGGGAGTTGGATGCTCTTCCTGCTGTGCCTGAGGGGGTTCCTGAGTTGGCGTAGGTGGGACTGGGGGTTGGTTCTGGGTGGGTAGGAGTTGGAGGTGTAAGTAAAGCTTGTAAGATTTTACTGTTGGTTTAATTGTGTCCTACTTTGTTGATGCCAGCTTACCAAGCCACCGCGTGTATAACCAAATTTATAGCAAGCAGGATTTTGAAAAGCTAGAATGGAGTTTCGCTTTACAATTTGGTGCCTGGCGTCAAGAATCATCTATAAATCATAAAAACAAACAGCTAATCTATGATATTCATCGATTCCATGCTCGTTAGCCAGGCGGCATTCCGAATAACTCGATGGTCCTAGAATGGGCGGCCGTGGTCCCTGACAACGTGGAAGGGAAAGTCCTGTATGGCCAGTCGAGGGCCGACGACATCGCTAAGTTGTTCCCGGTGATCCAGCCAGTCGACGAGGATGCCGAGTACACGCTGGTTCACGAAGCTCTCAGGACGAGAAAAGCTGAGGGCCGCCATTGGAATGCCGATGACTACAACAATATATTCTTCCGCGACGACAGGACTGCTAACGGGCATTCCTTTTTTACGGGAGCGCCGCGGCACACATCGATGATGTGCGTACAGTAGGGAAGGGAAGCCCGTCCAGTACTAAGGGTCGTAGATGGACGCCAATACCGGCGATGAAGCCATAAATCGTTTCCGATCGACACGTGAAGTTCCCAGCGTGATCATTATCACGGGTAACGATCATGGCGGCGGCGTTTGTGCTGATCCCTTTTTTCCCGATTCGAAAGACCCGTTGCCTGCCATGGACGAGCAGCACAGGGTGCGGCTGGCGTTCGCCAACGACGTTGTGAATGGCGGGTACCCCGGACGCTGATTGAATACTACGTGCTGGGCGCAGACTCGTTCCGTGAAACCACCATCTGGCCCCCCGGGGTATTGATTCCGCGCATTTCAATCTAGATCAGGCAGGGACTGTGACACAAATTGTGCCGGCGGATGGCAAAGATATATACAACGTCGATTTCACTGTAACCACCGGCATGCATAACCGCTAGTATCAGTTCAGTCGCGCCAGCTACGGCGACAAACATGGTGACGATCTAAAACTGCTCACGTGGAGCTGACGGGGTGGCAGTTCGTTGTCCTGCAGAAGAGCCCGCAACCAGCGACCCAGCCGGGTTTGCTTATCTGAAAGACGTGGCTCCAGATGGCACGGTCACTTACATCACCGACGGCCAGTTGGGGGCGATTAACCGCAAGATCGCTGACTGGGACGCGCTTCCATACAATCCAGGTCCGGAACCGCATTCGTTCAAGAGAGCCAACGCACTGCCAGTGGTACCCGGGGAAAAGTTCTCCCTGCCATTTAAGCTCTATTCCGTCGCCGCGTTGATCAAGCAAGGCCACCGCATAAGGCTGGCCATCGGCGGGGCGGACGTTGATACGTTCCAGCATCTTTCACAAGCGCCGGAACGCTTCGAGTTTTATAGGGGTGGGAGCGAAATGAGCAGGCTGAACCTTCCGCTCCGGTCATGGCGTTAAAGGCTGGCATTTCAGCTCAGTGCCGTCTAGAAGAAATTGGATTGCGGTCAGCCATAGTAGGGATAGTAACAGGGCAGGTAGGAAGAGCAGGAATAGATTGGTTATCGGAATTAGTGAAAGGAGTTTTGAAATCCACGTGCGTATTAAAGAGTCGAGGGCGATGGATAATCTTTCTCGCGTTGGTTGGATTCTAGCGGCACCTTATTGAATAAAAATACGGCGAGATATTCAGCTAAGCAAAATTTATCCAGACTAGATGGAATAAACATAGCTCCACAGCGAGCCCGAGCGAGGTCTTGCTCTTCCACATCCTCGTGACATTCCGCTATGCCAAGTACAGGTATCTCCAACCGTGTTCTTTCAGACAGTTTTTTGTCCCTCTAGCTATTTCCCCACAACGTTACTCAAATAATAACGTCAGTTCTTGACACCAACTTTCCCAACTTTCCTCAAGCCGTAGTATGCTCCAATCAATACAAGCACATTTGACACCGCGCAGGCCAGAAAGCTCGCTCTATAACCGCTCCTCAGAGCGTCAATTGGGTCCTTGGGGTGACTACCCTCTAAATCGGCTTTTGTCACACTTGCAGCAATCACAGCCGCAGCAGCCAGGCCAACGCTGTTCCCAATATTACTGACAGTATTGAAAACCCCGCCGGCAAGCCCATGGTCGTCCGGAAACAGCGACACAGTTAGCAGACTAGCGACAGTGAAAAGTACATCAGCGCAGACCGGGATACAAGCAAGAGCAAAAAAGCTGCTTCGCCAGTACGACCATGCTGGGTCCAAGGTCGCCATAAGAATAGGGCATACAGCGGTGATGATTGCGGAGCATACGATTAGAATAGCTGCAGGTACGTATTTGACAAGCCATCCAGTGAGTAAGCTTGTTCCAAGACCCATAATAGCCTGCGGGAGAAAACGGAGTGACGTTTGAATCGCAGATAACCCTTGGATCAGTTGGAAGTAAAGGGATATGAAGTATTGGGTGGCGTTAAAGCATCCCCAAACGATGAAAACGATGAAACAGAGCGATGCGAAGACTTTATTTCCCCATAAGGATGGTGGAATAATAGCTTTTTGGCCAAGGCGCTCTTGTTTGCGGACCCATAGAACGAATGCTGGGATGATGAAGATGACGATAACAGTCAAGGAGAGAGATGTCGACGTGACAAAATTGTGAGTACCGCTAGCGAGAACCGAGAACAAGTATAGCAATATCCCGTTGCAGGTGCTCAAAAGAAGGCAGCCAATCCAATCAATGTCCCTCCTTATGCGAAACCATATTCTTGAAATTGGCTGAGATTCGGCAGCGTCCGCCGGAAGTGCAAATATGGCGCCTATGAAAATGGCGAAGGTGAGAACGCCTGTAAGATAATATCCGTACCTCCAGGTAAGTTCTTTTATGAAGAGTCCTCCAATGATCAAGCCAAACCCGAACCCAATAGGCTGCCCAGCACCGAGACAAGCAAACGCTATATTTTGGTTTTCACCATGCGGGATGTTGCTGGTGATCAATAGGACCGAAGAAGGAAGACACAAGGCCATTGCCAAGCCCTGTGTTGTTCGAAAGAGGATGAGCTCGATGCCGTTTCGGGAGAGGCCGCAGGCTATGGTAGTGCCAGTGATAAGGAACATTCCGAGAAGATATATCTTCCTCCCTCCGACCACATCTGAAATGGACCCAAAGGCAAGCAGAGTGCATCCACAGGAGAGACTACTCACAGCAGGAGGCCAAAGAACTGCGAAGAAAGAGGAATTAGCTTGGGTTCGAGGACGGGGGATAGAGTCGAGAAGCTCTGACAAGGATCAAAGCCCCATTGCGCTCAGGAATAGAAACCTGTTCACCTACGTAAGCTGTCGGGGAGGTGGATGTCTCGTGCGATCGTGGGGAGGCTGACGGTCATAAGGCCCGATAGTGTTGAATTGACGAAGGTTATGCAGGCGACGGTAGCTACCTAGGATTTTTAGGGTCAGCATCCTAAGTTGAGATGGCCAGGGCATGTAGAGTTGAAGGGAAGGTGGAATTCGTGTATGGCATGAAGCATTAAAGCGCTGAGGGACTCACAATGAGATACATCCTCTGCTTCGAAATAGCTCTCTTGGGAAGCTTTTCTTGAACTTCCGGTTGTTCTTCAGCTTTTGGTTGTTCTTGCGCACCTGCTTGCGGGGATGCTGGCCTGGTTGAGGGTTGCATCTCCAAGACATCCGAAGGCTGGCGCCTGTGGGTCCATGGCATAGGTACAGACATGGTGTGGTGTTTCTTGGGGAAGTGATATCGACATTTCCCAGTGCAAAGAGGCGTTGAGGCTGCTCAATTCGTGGGTGGAGATGTGGAAGTAGGATTGAGCTTCATGCGTCGTTGATAATTGAAAGCCGTGCTAGAGAGAAATAGGGTACAGACCGGAGGCAGCATGCTTCAAGCTCAGTACGGTCAATGATGTGTGAATACGAAAGCGCGATGATAGGATTGGGCAAGGTTTACCACCATCCAACTCCTACCTCTTGGGGAAGGACCAACCGTTGTACCCATCCATACTGCCCAGCTCGACAAACTTGTCGAAGTCAAGCAAAACATATCCAATTAGCCATTCATTGGGTTTTAGCAGACTTATGCTTGGACAGTTATGGAAGGAATCTTTGTAAAGCAACATGTTTGTATAATCAATGCTCAAGGCTTGCCTACCGAAATGTATCAAGCTCTCAAACGCGGTATTTTTTGGGCATTGATACAGCAAACTCTAGATAGCGAGGTGCTTTACGATAATGCTATAGACAACAGCACTGTAAAGTAACAAATCCATGCTTCGCAGGAGCGGAAGCTGAATGGAGGCTTTGACTTCGGGACGCTGTTGCTATCCTTGGGATGGTGACGGGACGCATTATTGCTCGAAAAATGCATTTCGCACAGAGAGCATCCGGCCAAAATGTTTAAACCACAGGATGTACATGGTGTTTGTTCGTGCAGCATTTATTATTCAGAGCATTGCCTTACGAGACTTGGAGTTGAGCGTAGAAGCTGAGTCGAGTTGAGGTTGGCGTGGACACGTGGCGGTGACACGGTTAATGGTTGGAGGATTTATAGCATTGATTGAAGCTCGAGAGAGACCGAGGAATTACTTGTATAGACGTATAGACTGGGTTGTGCTGTAAATGGTGTAAAGATGCGGTTGAATCGGGACGAAATGAAGAAGAAGGATTGTGAAGTTGTGATGAGGAGTCTATCGATCAAAGAGGTCTAGCTATGGTTGGCGAAACCTACACATAGGCAACATCAAGCGATTTTGCGATTTTGCGATTTCAGGATTTCGGGATTTTAGTATAGATCTAGGATTTTATTAATTTTTTTTTAAATAATATACAGGATTTATAACTAGTTTATTATTATAACTACTAGGCCTCTATTTATAATATATACCTATACTTATAGGTGCTTACCTACTAATAGTAGGTAAGGTAGGGGGAGGGGGGGTTCGCATATATATCTGAGGCTGCTATAAATTAAGCGAAGCAGTAATGCAAGAGGGGGGGCTGCAAAGTAGTTAAGGTACTA
>QGMG01001224.1:0-10893 GCA_007825325.1 Lachnellula cervina
AAAATATAGACTTCTAGCTATAATTATAATAATTAGTTTATACTTTAGTGTATAAATAAAGTAAAAATATAAAATAGTATATTAATATACTTTCTAATAGTACTTAGCAAATTGTAGAATTATTTAGAGTTTAGAAGAGTGAATATTAGAGATTTCGTACAAAAACTGCCTATACCATTATTAAGAAAGTCTTATTATAAGAAACACATTCCTATATTATTGCGAATATAGATAATATTATAATCTTACTATTAATTCTTTATTACTATTACTATATTTATACTATTATTTATAATAAAGGGTTTCCGACAAGTTTTAGTAAATAAGGCCCAAACGAGCTTATTAGAAGTTAGAAAGCAATTAAGATTATTTCAAGTATATACTAGTATTAGATTCTTTTGCATTTAAATAGGAATTTGTTAATCTTAGTGAAAGGCAAATATATAGCTACGTATTAGTATAAGTAGTATAGAGGATAACAGCACTAAATACTCCTCACTTGTATAAACTTAGTGGATTCTTTCTTTTATATTAATAATTCTTTGCTTCTAAGATACCTAACCGAGATATAGTTATCGCCGCGGGAGATTTATTATAGTAGGTAGTCCTTTTATTATAAGCTTTTCAATAGGTTTTACTAATAGAATATTTTTTATAATAGTAATTCGGTTCTTAATAGTGATGCTATTATAAAAGTCTCTAATTCCTACTAGCTTTATAACCTTTCTTTACAAATCTAATGCCTATTCCAATCTCTATAAAAGCAGTATATTGGTTGCTCGGTTCTATTTATATACTCTATTTGCTTATATATCTTATATCGATCATCGCGCTGATATATATATTATATCATCTCTGAGAGAAGTTCTTTTATACCTTTTACCTTTATATCTATACTATTATTTCCTTTATAAAGTATAGAGAGCACTCACTAGCTGCGTAGAAGGCATTATTATATAAATATAATACTAGCTACTAATAACACAGCTTTACTAAAATAGAAATAGAAACACTAAAATAAGTTAACTAGATTGAAGAGAAGATAGAAAGAAAACTATTATATATAATAAATCCTACCAAACAAGGCGTTTTATAGAATATAAACTCTATAAGATAAGATCCCTCTTGATTTGAATAAGGCATAGATTTTATAATAGTCAATTTATAATAATAAACTTACTACTTAATAGCAACTCTATTAAATAACTAGCAAATGTAGTTTTAGTCAAGGCTATTAGTAGTAACCTATTCTAATATATTCTCACAGCCGTCTTATATAAACACGCCTTAGAAACTTGCAAGTCCAAATAGAATTCTATAGTCTTCATTTAGTATCTCGCACTTAATTATAGCTTTTTATATTAATAGTTTATAGTATATTAAAGGAAACATATACAGTAGAGCACCTCTTTATTTAAAACACTTCGCGAGGCAATATTTATAACTATAATAAACACCTAAAGGCTATAACAATTTTCTAATTTCTATTATAACTGGTATTAAATTATTTCGGCTAATTAAATAGACTAAACAGATGATCTAAAAGCATATAGTCTCTTCTAAGTTAAATTTAAATAGTATTATTATAATATTATACAATCCTACCAAATTTCACCCTTAACCTTTATTATATTTACTTTAGAAAACCTTACTAAATAGTATACTAAAAATGCTATAATTATATGCAGCTGCGGTATAGTATAACTGCCTTGTTCTATTCTTATATATAGTATTAAGCATCTTAATTACAACTTAATAGTATCTAAAGCATATAATAATAAAGCTAATTCAAGCCTTACTCGATCTGCTTTATATAATCTATAATCTTATCTATAACAATTAATATAGTATATAATCTAAACTAATTAGAATTGAACTACACTTTTACTTATTAAAACAATTACTATTCGAGCTACCCGATTTTATATTATCTTATATAGCTAAATAGTATACTATCTGATTTTTCTAGACTAAAGCCTATTCCAAATTATAATAGATATCCGACTACTATTATCTAATAAGCCGGAATTATTATTCTATAACTATTTAATAATAATTAGTTTAAAGAGATCGGATAGAAACTTAGAATAGAATAGATTATATATAATAATATCTAGATTAGTACTATTAAGCGCGCGGGAAATAAGAATATTAATAACCTGTTTGCATGCCTAGAGGACCTTATAAATAATAAATAGAGAGAATACTATATAGATAGCCTCTAAGCCCCTATTCTTATAAATAATTCGAGTATAGCAGCCTAATCTATTCCCTTATTAGAAATGAGAATGTTATAGACTAGTGGCCAACTTAATAACTTAGTATATCGTTCGACACTTTAAGATATTATATATAACTACTACTCTATTTGGATTCCGTAAGCAATTTCGTACAAAGAGAAGCAATATAATATTACTAGAATTGTAAAGAATAAGAACCTTTATAAGGACTTCTATAACTAGATATTAGCTTAGCTTACTAAGGGGGCAATTTTTATATTCTCTAGTAATACTTATACTCCTTTTAGTAGCTACTAATACATTAGAGTAGAAGACTAATATATAAACAAACCTACTAAATATCTTCTATATACTAAGTTTATACTTATATAGTAGGCGGCCTATTATAGCGAAATGCTCTAGATTAGAAGGCTATATCTGATCTTAGAAGTAGAAGCAGTATAAGAAACGGAGATAGCTTAAATAAAGGTAAATATAAGAGATAAAGCGACGGTAATATATAATAATAGAGATCGGATAAATATAAACACTATAGAGGTAGAAGAGTATACAAATGTCTAAGAGTCAAAACTGGACACTACTTAATATAGCAGAAAGAGAAAGATAAAAGGCTCTAGAAATATAATAGAAATATAAGAGTAGAGAAAGCCGGATTAAGTATAGAAAATCGAAACCTTTAAAAGAGAGAAAAGAGTAATAGGCATTAACTAGTAGTGCTATAAAGAGCAGATTCTAAAGCCTCTTTTATACTTATATATCTAGGCTATCTAGACTATAGTAGATGCCTATTCTAATAGGTATAGCCTCCCTTGCTATAAGGTTTAGATTATCGAAGATAATATTTTCTTATATATAATTGTAACAAATTGCTCCGAGCTGGACTAAGTAGTGTTTAGAGTTAATAAGTCTTCTTAGCCCTCTAATTCTAAAGATATTAGCTCACTTGAGAACGGCTAGATATATAAGAGAGGTATAGTTAATAATATAGAAATTAGAAGCAACTTCTTCTAAGAGAAAAGCAGAGCTAGAAGGCAGATTATATTAGAGTGAATAAGAATTGAGCCTTAGATAATAAAAAACTCCATATCTAAGGCCTTTAAATAAAAGCTAAAGAGGTGTAAAGCAAATGCAAATGAGAGTATAATATAATAATAATTAGATATATCTTAAAAACCTATATTATACTATTAAGAAGTGAAGGAGATCTAAGCAGAGCAGGGATTAGTATAAGCTAAACCCAAACAGAGAAAACGTATAAGCAAGTTATAAGCTATATAAAGGATTTGAATTAATGCTACGCTACTAATATAATAACTCTAGACTATAAACCTATACTAGAAAAAGAAATAATTATTACTAAAATATACTATTCAGAATATAAAAAGAAGCGGCATTAGCTAATATAAGTAAAAGATATTATAGAATAAACCTATTATACAAGCCGACTATATATAGTAATAATATTATAGATGCGTCTATAGCTCGAAACTGCCTCTTATACTATATAACTAGCACAATCATATAACTAAACTGCAAGTCTATATTAATACTATAATATACTTATCTAATCTCCTATCTTTAAATTAAATTTAAACACCGAGTAGGCTAGACCCTCCCGCCTAGCAATAATATATATAATAATAATAGTATTTATAAAATCGCACTAGACTTCGACCGATAGAATAGAGCTAGTTGAGTTAAAAAGCATAGCGGATTTATATATAATATACTAGCTTAGATTTGTATTATATATAGAATAAGCAGCTAATAATAAATATTTAAAGGTACTAAAAAATAAATGTTCAGGCTAAATATTCTCGAGTTTTAAGCCGGCGGAATCCTGTAATATAAGTGCGCTAATACTAATAATCGCATAAAATAGAGTGTCTTCCAGAATGTTATAATTACGCAAATAAACAATAATACTATAATAATATAATAGGCAAATGCCCTCGGAATAGTAATAAATAGATTCTAGTTTAGTAACTAATATAATAGCTCTTTTCTTTATATAATAAGAACTGGCGCTCGAGCAAGAAAAGAATTAGACATTCGATTGAGATAAGCTATTCTCGAGTCTAACAGATTAGTAAGACTAGTATAGCAATAGAGTTTAAAGGTATTATAGAAAGTCTAGAAGTTCTGAGCATTGCATCTTATTATTCTATATTCTCTTTCCAAGCTAATAAACTCGTAAAAGGAGAGTAGTACAAGCTAGTAATACTTAGAGTCTTATCTTATTAGCCTATAGTATAGTATTATCAGCTAAGACTATTTAGACTATCTAGGCACAAACCTCTAGCCTAAGATATATACTATAGGCAGACTTATAAACGCTAGCTTATATAAATACTAATTCCTTAAAAAGCTCTTAAGTAGCAGCTATTTTCGCGACTAAATATTCTATAATACAAAGAAATAATACCTTTAAAGACTACTAATAAAGCGTTTTCTCCGCTAGAACACTCTTTTATATAGTAAAGTCGAAATAATAAGGCATAGTAAACTAAGAACAAGTCTTATTATTATTACTATTCGAGTTAAAGGCAGCAAATAGCACTAGAATATCCGACGACTCGCTTATAATTTAGAGAGGGGATCTAGATCTAGGATCGAGCAGCTAAATCTATATAATAATAGTTAGCACTTAATAATTAAAATAAATAAGTAGTATTAGATAGGAAGTATACTAATATTACAAGTTAGTATAAAAGAAAAGAGGCTATAGGGAAAGCCAACTCTATACTAATCAAAAGGATTGCTTATAAGATATAGTATATAAAGAAATAGATAGCTATACTATAAAAGGTAAAGTGTAGAGTGTAAAGGTATTAAAATAAGCTAAAGACAAGACTCGAATAGAATAGAATAAAGATTATATAGATTAAAAAAGATTAAGTAGAAAGGTTAAGATTATTATATTTAGTAAGAACAGATTATATACTAACTAATAGCATTACAGCACTATAAAAATTCACTATTAACAGAAAAAGAGATAGTATTATTAACTAAGGCATTCATTTATAAGACTAATTTCATATATATACTTTATAATAAACTTGTATATTTCAACCGAACTAAGAGCTATAGATTTTCTAGTAAATAGAGGAAGTGGAGTTTAAAATTCACTATATACTATTATAGTAAGAAGCCTATAGAAATATCTTTATAAAATTGTATAAGTAGAATGCTAATACTACTTATTCTATTCTAAAAGTAATATGCACTACTCTAATCTTAAATTATACTTCTAGTTAGTTTAGATAAGCATAGAATAAGCTAGTATACCTCTATAATCAAAGGCAAAAATGAATTACCTACTAATAGAAATACAAGCCAGCAGTAATATAAAGATAATAGACGTATAAGATATATAAGATATACACTTATATTATTAGGTTAGAACTTATACTAACTATTAGTAAAGGAGCAAATAATTCGAATTTAATAATAGCTGAGAAAGAAACTAATAGCAGAGTAGAGAAAGGTATATTTCGTATTATATAAAGGTTAATAATAGATATAAGTGCTAATAGAACACTAATAGGCGAACTGGGTCGGCTAAGCATTAAATAAGATATACTATATTAGATACTAGATAAGAAGTATTATATAGAAAGCTATATCTCAACGATTCTAAAAACCCTAAATGAGATAGTAGTTAGAATTGAGCTACGCGTTCTAGATAAGAACCTATTTGCTAGTAAACTAAGTAATAATAGCTATCTGGCTCTATTAATACTTACTTTTATAAAGTGGAGGTATATCGACTTAAAATATCTACTACTAAACTATCTAAACTAGAAAGAGTTCTACACGACTGTATATAGGAATTTTAGTATTTATATAGCTAAAACAATCTATAAGATAGATTAGAAGCTTATTTTATATAATAAGAAGCTTAGAGAATAGTATTATAAGATTATCGACCAAGCTACCTTTTTGAATACTATTAGTACAATATAGAACTATAATGCAAGAGACCTCTTAGAGTGCTATATAATAATCTATATATAGGTTCTAGTACTAAGTAAGCTAGTCTTCTATCTAAGAAAGCATATAGAAGTACTAGAAAAGAATAGCGCAGATATTAAAATAATAGACTATATTCTAGCTAGTGTGTCCCTAAATAAGAAAAGTATAAATACTACTTTAGTAAATATACTAAGAGTAGACATAAAAGGTATAGATGCTGCTATAAATAGTAAGCTAGACACTATATTAAAAGCTAAGTCTAAGCATATTAGTCTATTAAACAAGCCTCTATTTAAGTTAGAAATATATACTTAAAAGAGTAAAGGGCAGAATAATTATATCTTTTAAGCTCTAGAGAATTAGCTTAGAAATAATAAACTACTCGAGGATTAGATGCTAGCTAAGAATTCAGAGTCTCTAGCTATATATTTAGATGCAAACAGAATAGAAGATTTAGAATAGCAAAATTTAAAGGCTGAGCTAAGTAGCTATTTAATCCTAGATATACTAGAAGAGCTAGTAAGAGAGAATAATAAAGACTTTATATCTTTTAAGAAGAGATAGAATAAGTGGATTGAAATAATAAAAGAGATTACCGAGCTATAATAAGTTATACTAAGTAGTAGAAGATGGAATAGTAAATAGATACTAACTAGTTTAATATAAATAGTAAGCTGCTATAAATAGATCACTTTATATACACTTAATATATAAGAACTAGAAGGAGACCTACTAAATGCTTTATTATAGTTGGGAAAAGTATAGACCAGAATAGTATATATATATTAGAAATAACTTTAGGCGCCGGCTCCTACTAGTATAAGCATTCACTCTCTAGTAGTGCTTGCACACCTTTTATAGCTATATTGGATCTGCAATTATTAGGTATATTATAAATATAAAAAAGATAATAATCGCTTATATACTATACTATATACAATATATACTTAATCAAATATAATACTATATTAAAAAGCATTCTAGTAAGCATTATAACCTTAAAACAAACAATAGTAAAACACTATATCTAAGTAATATAGCTATATACAGAATATTTAGCTTTGACTATCTATATACAAAGGCCTTACCTATGCATTTTATTAAGAAGAAGTTAAAGAGCATAATTATAATTTCTCTACTAGAGTTGCTTAGTGTTTAGAAGAAGGAGACTACTACTTACTAGCCGGTAGATACAGATAGTAATAAGCTACTAGTAAGAGTCTAGATCGCTTATAGTAATATAAGAAAGAGCGTAGTATAAATATTGTCTAATAAGATTACTAACTTAATAAGTATAAGATAAAGATAAAAAGGCAAAAAGAAGAAGGGCCCTGAGTACTAGAAACTCTAAATCGAGAATAATAAGGTTTTTATTATAATAATATTAGAATTCTTCTACGATTACTTTGTATCTCACTTCGAGAAATCTTATACTATTATATATATACGCGCTAGAAAGCCTACTAAGAGAAATCCTAACTTATTATCTCTTATTTAGTTTATAAAAGAAAAGATTCTAATTATACTAATCTTAATATTCTTCTATAATAAATGCTACCTAGAGAGAGCTAATAGTTTACTAACTATTAAATTATATATAAGTATAAAGAAGCAACTTTAAAGAGGCTAGAGTTAACTAGAAGGCGGCTAGAAGATTGCCTCTAGCTAGATAAGCAGTATAGTTATATTAACTAAGCTAAGCAATATTAGTAAAATCATTAATCTAATATTCCGAGAGAGCTAGAAACAGTATAATATTCTTAAAAAGTGATTATATAATAAGTGTACTAAACTAGTAAAATAATAGAACTCTATTCTTAATAGTAGAAAGTTAATAGAAGAGAAGATAAAAGAGTTAAATATAATTATTAAAGAGTTCAAACTGCTTCTTACTTGCTTTATAATTCGATTTATTATAAGTAGCAATTTCCTAGGCTAAAAGGTGATTATTACTCCTAAAAACATATATAGGACTCAAACTATTAGTAATAGCGAATTCTAGACAAGCAAGTTAGTACAAATCCGTATTCGGAAAAATGCCGAGTTTGAGAAGAGAGTTAAAGAATCTAAGAAGGGATAGCTAAAGATATATAATAACTTGAACTTATAGTCTTAGTTATCTAGAAATAATAAAAGGGTATACTACTAAGAATAGTTCTATTTTTCCTTTCTATATCTTATAAAGCTGCGTAAGAGCAAAAATATAAATAAATAGCTAGCACTAATAATAGATAAGTGGAAGTACTATATAGGTACAAGCTGCCTAGTATATAAGAGATAGCATTCGAGAATAGCAAATAACCTCTACTATGCAAACCTCGAACAGATTATCGAGTTATTAGCAAAACTTAAAGCTATTAATAAGCTTATTACTAAGAATAAGATATTAAAGGACTAAACAGGTAAGCTCTACCGTAAGATCTTTAGTTTCTATTTCTTTATTAGTGTATATATTATATACCTTATAAGTCTAAATACCCGGCCTTACTAAGAAAGCAACTAACTTGATTATAGTATCTAAGACACTATTTAAAGATTCCTAAAGACAATATTACTTAGATCTATAAGAGCCAGATAGGAGTAGTATAAAACAGAGAGCTCTAGAAGTTTTAAGGCAATCTAGAGATTCTTATAGCTAAGCAGAAAAAGGCTAGATACCTTATTAGAGCTATATTAGTATTCGCAGTTAGCTTAACCTTAAATAAGGCTCTTAAGATTATACTACTAGAACTAGACTTCCAATTAAGTATAATAGTATAAGCATTTATATACTATTACCAATAAGAGAATAATAACTTTATAGTTTAGTCTATTCTGCTTCACACTAAGAATAGTATAGTAGAGACTAGAATTATAAAAAAGAATAAGTTTTGCAATATAATCAATTAAGTAAAGGAACTAAAGAAGGTTAATAAGAAAAAGAAGAAGGCGATTTTAGTGAATATAAACAAGCGGATAAGAGCAGAGAGGGAGGTAGAGGCTATAAAGAAGAAGAAAAGGCAATAGTAGACTACTACTTATAAAGAATAAGTTATAGCTACTAGAAGTTTAACTGTATATTTAATAGAATAAACAGCTTTATATAAATAGAAGTATAGTTATATAGGAAGGAATAGTATATAATAGAGAGAAAAGGGGTACTAATCTTATATATTATAATATACAAGTTATAAAGAGAAGAAGTGAACGCGATTCTAGCTAAAAAATCTAGTGTATTAATCTGTTCTAGATCTAAACCTTATTTGCAAAGCATAGTTAAAAACCTATTCTATACTAAGTATAAATAGCGAAAAGCTATATATTATCACAGCTCACTTATAATTATAAGAAGTCGAGATGGAAGAATACTAGTTATAAGCTCTTTATAAACAAGAATATATCTTCTGCTTAGCCTCTAGTAGTTAAGAGAGTATATAAAGGGAATTGTAGAGTGGGAAGCAGCCCCTTCTTATACTTATCTATTTATATATATATAAAAGGGGAAGTAGAAATAGTCTTAATAATATAATAGTATATAAGGCGGCGGAAACTAAGGCGCGAGTCCCTAAACATCCATTACACAAGAATCAAAACTAATATACTATAAGTAGTAATTAGTACAACTAGTAATAAGATAGTAGAAACTAAAGCAAGTGGCTCAGATAGTCTAATTAATAATATTCAAGTTGTGATTACACTAATGCAACCACCTTCTCCTTTCTAAAACGCGTTTATATACCTTTATAATCTCAAGCCGTAAAGACTAATATTCTATATAGTATAGTTGTGTGGAATCTAATAATTGTAATAATTAATACTATACAATTCTAGCTAAGTCAGCAGTGGCTCCTAAATGTAGCCGGCTAATAGATAGTATAACTTATAAGTGAAACACAAAACCTATATATAAATACTAACTTTTATATAGTATTACAATCTTATATAAATGCAGATATTAGCTATGCTAGGCTTTAATATTCTAGTTAACCCTGGCTATATAACTCTATAGCAGATTATACTTGCTAGAGACTTATATACTAATAGTATTATAATCCAAAGCTATAGTATTAATATATCACCAACTATCTATCTTCTATATATAAGAATTAGGCTTAATAATAAGGTGTTTAGCCATTATAAGCGGCTTGTAGGCTTCTTTAAAGGATGCTATAGCAATTGTAAATAGCTAAACTATAGCGCATCTTATATATAGCCTATAGGAGTTCCCTTAGAAGATGGAGGAGATAAAGGTTATAGAGGTTATAAAGGTTATAAAGGAAGTTGTAATAGTTATAGTAGTTATATAAACTCTCGGAGTAGTATATAGAAAACCTTTTCTTTTAAACTACACTAGAGCTTAAATGACTTAGTAATTACAAGTCATCAGATTAGCAATTAAGAATATAATTAGAAAGTAGAGGTTATAGTAGTTTAGATCGTTGCAATTTGCTTTAAGAGTTTAATTTCTAGTATTAGAACAAGTTAGTATAGTTTTCTAGTATAGATTTATTACTTTACAGTTCAATTTGCTTTTATAGCAGTTATATATAATCTATACAATAAGGTTCGTATATAGTAATAGATTGATTTTAAAGAAGTATATCTAAAAACCTTTATGAGAAAAATCATATTATTATATAAGAATACTTCTACTATTATAACTTTTCTAAGCTAATTAGATTTATTTCTCTACTTTACT
>QGMG01001225.1:0-10889 GCA_007825325.1 Lachnellula cervina
GAGTAGTGGGAAGGCATTTGGGGGAGAGTTTTTTGCTGTTTAGGGGTCTGTTTTGGGTTATATGCTGTCTATTCACTTCTTCTTTTGAGCCTTTTGCGCTCGTGTGGAGCCCTGTGCTTCAGGGGCTATACGCCACCCAGGTTCCAACCGCCTCTCTATAGCTATATCTCTAGCCAGACCTAACCGACACTGCACGACCACACTAGTACGCTAGTGTGCTAGGCCGTCCTACATAGTCTTAGACTCGTACAGGACGTTAAAAGGATTAAATAAATAAAAATAAATAAAATATAACGCGTTACTTTAATAAGCTAATAGACGCTAGCTATAAGTCATTTAAGAGCGCAGATGAATATACTAGTCATATTCAGTCCTTAGCTATTTACTTAAAGGAATTAGGTTACAAGTTGCCTAAACCTTTTATAGCTATTCTATTATTTAAGGGCTTATCTAGTTCATTTAATGCATTTAGTTCCCGAAAATATAAAGAGGTAACTAAAAACATTAAAAACATAGATATAACTAAGCTTATTTCGGACATTATAAGCAAAGAAGCTCGGTTAAAATCTAATACTATCTCTTCGGCTAATAAAACCACTAGCAATAAAATCCCTCTATATAGACACTATAGTAAAAGAGGTCACATAGAACCTAAATGCTAGGATAAATATCCCGAGCTAAGGACTAAGCTACCTAGGCAAAACAAGAAGCCTAGAAATAATAATAATAGTACTTCTAAAAAGACTAAATCCACTAAAGCAGTTATAATAACGCTAGCAAGCCACGGTCTAGTTAATCAAGAAACTAGTCTAGTATATAATAGACTTAATAACCAAGAATCTAAGTTTCATAAAACTCAGTTAATACTAGATTCAGGCGCTAGTAAGCACTATATATTTAATAAGGACTAGTTATTAGACTATAAATCTATTTCTAATAAAAGTATTAGAATAGCTAATGGCCAAAGTCTAGCTGTTTTAGGAAAGGGTAATATTCCAGTTAAGGCAAATAATAATAAGCTTATTATTAAAGACGTATTCTATGTGCCTAACCTAAGAGCTAATTTGATTAGTACTAAGAAACTAATTAATAAAGGCTAGAATATTACATTTAAGAAGGATTTAGTTGAAATAGTAAAGAATACTATAAGAGTAACTGCGTCCTAGCGCTATAATGCATATTACTTAAATATGCTAGTGGATTTTAATAAATTAGAGCCTATAGTGTATTATACTAAGCCTGAAGATAATAAGCTAGACCTATACTATAAAAGGCTAAATCACTTAAATAAGAACATATTACTTAAGACTATAAATAATACGTCCGGTTTAAGCCTAGGTAATAATGAGGCTAGTAATAATAGTATAAGTGACTGTGAGCCATGTTTTATAGGCAAATTCCATAATATAGGAAGCAAAAAACCCATGTCTACTGCACTTATATTAAGCGTCTACGATATAGATATAGTAGGTCCAATAAGGCCGCTAGGCCCTAAAGGGGAAAAATATTTTATAACTATTACCGATAGGGGTAGCCGAGGCGCTTGGGTATTCCCGATTAAATATAAGGGAGACGCATATAGTGTACTAGTCAAATTCTTTAATATAATTAAGACTCAGTTCCCTAAAGCGCATATTAAGGCCCTAAAGCTAGATAATATTATTATATAGAATTATATTACTTAAGGTTCTACTACTATATAGGCGAAGCCCACCTATATAGGTGGCCTAGCCATCTAAGGTAGCTGGGGGACTAAGTGGTGGCGGGGAGCATAGCTTCTATATAATCTATATTATATAACTAGTTAATATTCTAACACTCCCACTTAATACAATATGTGATATAAGAACATTCAAGAGAAAGAAGCTCCTATAGGCTAAGTAAGCAGCACTACTAGTAAACTACCGTCCAAAACCTCGTGGGATAAAAGGTATAATAGAAGGTATAATGCGCCGAAGAGAAGCTGGAGAAGTGAAGCCATGAGAGAGAATAAAACAGAACTACTAAGTTAGAAGTGCAATAGCCTATAAATAGAGGATAGCAGTGCAGTAATATGACTTAGTAGATATATAAAGAAAATAAAAACAAAAATGATACTTAAGAGAGAATATTCAAAGTATAACAAATGAGTGAAACAGAGCCAAAATGCAATATAGAACTATAATCTCCCCTTTATACTATATATATTCCGAGCTCCTATAGCTTCTATGCCTATAGCATTTAAGCTCCTATATTATTTAACACCTATAGCATTGCGGAAGGCCTAGAAGGGGTTATATGCTAGTGCTTTAGTGAGGCTATCGGCTACCATTTTAGAGGTATAGATATATTTTAGTTCTATAGTACTATTAGCAAGCTTCTTGCAGACAAAGTGATGCTATATCTTAATATGCTTTATATAGCTATAAAACATATTATTCTTTACAAGCGTAATAGCGCCTTGATTATTACTATAAATAAGAGTAGCACTAAGACTAGGGTCTTTATTCGTATTAATTTAGTATAGGAAGCATTGTAGCCAAATAGCTTCTTTTATTATATTTATCTAACTAATATACTTAGCTTTATAGAATAAGAGAGAGACTATAGCTTAGCATTTTAATGACTAGGAAATGGCTGCGAAGCCTAAATTAAAGACGTAGCCCGATATAGAATGCTAGGTATTATAATCACTAGTATAATCCGAGTCGGTATAGCCTATAAGAGGGCTAAGGGCACTATAGAAGACTAGGCCGAGAGATGTAATACCTTTTAAGTACTAGAAAATTTTCTTTATAAGGCCTATATAACTCTTATTTGAGTTGGTAGAGAACTGCGAGATTACTAAAATAGTATAGGCAATATTAGGCCGAGTGCTAAGTATAGTATATATAAGAGAGCCTACTGCGGATTAATATTTATAGCGAAATACGATAGGAGAGATATAATCCTTTATAGAGGGCATTAGATAAGTATATATATCTATTAGAATGTTTACTACATTGCAATTACTTATATTATAGTCCTTAAGGATCTTATTAATATACGCTTTCTAATATAGCTAAAGGATGCAATAGAAGCAGTCGCAAATTACTTCTATGCTAAGATAGAAGTGGCAGGCGCTAAGGTTTATTATTTTAAACTAGTTAGACAAGGCGTCTTTAAGAGCTTAAATATCTAGTTTAGACTCTCTAGTAATAAGAAGATTATTAATATAAATCGCAATAATAATGCTATTCTTAATGAAAATAGAAGCATTTACATCGAAGGAATAAAAGCTAATAGCTGAGAGAAAGGTAGTAAGGGTGTTATACTATATATAAGAGGACTATTTTAGACTATAAAGGGCTTTCTTAAGCTTTGCGGTTCCTATAATGCTATAGCTAGTAGGCAGCTCGATCTAAACCTCTTCTTTGATATTACTATAGAGAAATACAGTCTTAATATCTATTTGTTCGATTTCCTAATTATATGCGGCTGTAAGAGCGAAAATAGCCTTATATAATATAGGCTTGACTACTAATATAAAGGTTTTGTGGAAGTCAAGTCCCTTATATTGTTTAAAACCTTATATAACCTATTAGGCCTTATACTAGAGGATCTTGCTTACAGCACTATGTTTTACCTTAAAGACCCACTTTTCTAATAGGGCAGAACGTCCGCGGAGTATAGTTTAGGCCTCCCACGTGTTATTTTCTACTAAAGAACTATATTTATTCTTAATAGCAGCCTTCTAATGCTTCTACTATAGACTGTTTATAGCTTATTAGAGTGATTTAGGCTCAAAAGGCTTAGGTGAGTCTATATAACTAAGGAAGGAGAGAAGTAATAGTTTAGAGAAGAAGGAGATATAAATAGAAATAAGAAATAAATTATAAGCATCGAGTTTAGCTTTGTGAGGAACTACAGCTATACTATAATAAAGAGGATTAGGTGATAACAATTTAGGCTATAAATTAGAGTGATAGGAAAGGTTAATACAATTAATATTAATATCTTAAAATATATAATCATTCTATTTAGGCGTTTTAGAGCAGTATACTCTTAGCGCAGAAAGCATCTCAAAACTATCACTTTTAGGTTCCTTATCTTCTATTATAGGACGGATATATTTAGGCACAAGGTGCTCTTTATTATTAGGTTCCAGGGTATATATAAGGCATTCTTCGTCTAAAGCATTATAGATATTATTGTTTTTAGTATAGTTAATACTATATTAGGCTATATCTCGAGGCTAAGAATTATAGCTAACTAGAGGAGTGTTCTAGAATACGGCTTTATTAAGGTCTAGTAAGGCTAATCGCGATCGAGTTCGCTAATAGGAATACTATAAAGGCTATATAAGCAAATGCAAGGGAATTAGCGCCGCATTAGAAGTAGGATTCTAAGAAAAGGCAAATAGTGCTAGAATAGAAGCAGGTGAGGCCGCAAAAGGGGCAATTGGAGCTAGTGTAGCTAAAGGATTTTGCAAATTAGAGGGGTTTACTAGAGAAAAGGGCTATAAAGGCAATGCTATATGCGAAGGGATTAATAGATTAATAAGTATAGGCTTAAAGAGGATTGTAGGATTAAAAGGTGTAGGTAAATACACAAGACTAAGAGGTGCCTTATTATTGAATATAATAGGAGACAGGAAGGGGTTATTAGTAGGGCATTTACATTTTAGTAGAGGCAATAAGTTAGATAGAAGATAAGAAATCAGTATATAAGGTACTAGCTTTGCGAGCTGCATTAGATTAGAGAAGTGATCTAGAGGTGAGTTATAAATCTTCTTCTTCTAATGCTTATTATTATATTGCTTCTATAGTATACATTTAATCGTTTTAATTATAGTGCTATAAGTAATACAGCTATCGGGTTTTATAATATAGCAAATTATATTGCTATTATATCTTATAAGGATTCTAGTAGTTATTATATCCCGAAACTTCTTAGTTTTGCTAGGATTATTATAATAAATAATTGAACTAAATATATTAATATAAGAGTACTATAGTATATATCTATAAAAGGCCTCGAACAGTGATTTGCAAATAACTAAGTAGATGCTATATATATAAAGGTACGCAGTGTACTTAATAGCCTTAGGCTAGTATTTAAGAGGTAGGCTAGTATACTTAAGAAGAGGAGCTGCTTTGTACTAAATTGTCTAATCTAGGCGCTTTATAGTACTATTTATTTGCGGAGTATACAGTTTAGTATTCTCTTATAGAATACTATTCTAAAAGAGGTGTTATTATAGTCGTCTAGCTATATATTCCTCTCCGCTATTAGTATGCACTCGGCAAATTATCTAGCCGAGGTCTAGACGCTCGAAATGCTTCTAGAAGTAGATAAAACAGTTTATAACTTCATTCTTAGCCTTTATATAATACATAACTATAAGCTTAGTTTTATTATACTTAAATGTAATAAAATACTATAAACTATTAAAACCTTTTATAAGTAAAGGACCTATAATATTAGAATAAATCAAGGCTATTAGATGCTTACTAGAAGAGATGTAATGATTATATAATCGGCGCTTACCTTTCTAAGTCAGATATATATTACACACATAGGCATCTAGTAGCCGAACTACTATAAAGTTAATATTATTTATAGTTGCTCTAAGTTGATCAAGGGCTTGCAAGCTAATATAACTTATATATTAGTACTATAGTATACAATTTTACAAAATAGTATAAGCCTAAGAGGTATACTTTAGATGCTTAGTCGGTAATAGCTATAAATGCAAATATATAGCTAAAAGAGCAATATATAAAAGGAGAGAATAGAGCGCTAGGCCGTAGTGAGGAGAGGCGCAAATAGATAAATAAGCTACTAAGAGTAAGAGAGTCCGTAGAGCATAGTAAAAACTATACAAGTTATAGTCTAAAGGAGAAGAGAAATAGTAATACAAGTGAGAATAGAATAAGATAATAGAAGACCGAGAGAATATTAGTGGAGTAGTCGACTAAACCAAAGAGTAAACTATAGAAGGGGCTATAGAATAAGCTGTAGAATAACTATCTAAGAGGTCTATTAGATAAAGGGAATAGTAAGAAGCGGCAGAAGAAGAAAGCAAATATAATAACTAAGACTAAGACCGAAATGTCTAATCTCTTACTACTGCAGCAATACTAGGGGCGTAGGCTGAGAGTTATTTAGTTTACTTAAAAAGCTAAAGGCTATTAGAGGTAAGAGCAGTTACCTTAATATTACTAGCAGTTTATAAAATGAGATCCTTTATAATAGAGATATTAAGATCCTATTAGAAGAGCTATAATAGCGAGACGAGATTAAATGCACCTATAGCTAGGTAGTACTTAATATTTAAGAGGCGTAGAACTATAGGCTAGCTATTTTTGCTTAGAATTAAAATATAAACTATACTAATACTCTTAAACTTAATAGCACTACTAATACTACTATAGGTTCTATAATTACTTTTCTTTATATTTATAAAGTATTTGCAATTGCTTATAGTATAATTAGTATAACTAGTGTCTATAATCTATTTGTTTTAAAGGGCCTATATAAAAGTAACAAAACTGGTATCTATAGAGAGAAAGATTAAGAGGCCAGCTATAGGCTAGCTAATTATAATATAGATAGCAACTATTAAGGCAGTAGTATCCTTACTCTTCTCTAGTTCTAGCATCTTAGTGCAGAGCTTCTTAGCCTAATAGCCACTACTACTATTGTGTTGTCCGCTACTATAATTGCTACTGCATTTATACTTACTATTACTATTATTTTTAAAGGCCTTCTTAAGTTCAAAGAACTTCTTCTAGTATTTGTTTATAGTATATTACTTATATAAGTAGTTGGTATAGAAGTTATAGTTGCCTGTCCTTTTATAGACCTTAGAATGCATATAGTGAGTTTGATTTAGCTAATAGTTATTAGTCTAGCAGTTATCTAACTAATAAGAGGTAATAAGTGTAGTATCTAAACTAGAAGCTATTAGTATCTCTTAGTTATAAACCTTCTGCATTAGAGTAGACTATTCTATAATAGACTTATTAGTAGTTAGTAGAAGATTATACATTTGTATAAATATAGAGACAAATGAATTATAGGCAGAGCCGAGTCCCTTAAGCATTTTCTAGATTACTTAGCATTTAGTAAAGGCAGTAGTAGAATAGAGGTCTTTTAGTTCTTAATTAATTTGGACGATTTAGCTTATAAAGGCTAAAGTGTTCTTATAGTTAGTAAGAGTAAGGCAGTACCATTTCTAGTTTAGTTCCTTAAGCCGTCTAGTCCCCTTACTATAGTATTCCTCTAGCATCTCAAGGCACTTATAAGCTAGGGTACAATTAGCTATCTGCGTTTTATTATTCTCCTCTAGCTGAGTGCACAAGGCACCTATACTACTTAGGTGATTTTGTGTCTATTAAAGTGAGGCATAGTTATAAGCTTGCTTATTAGCCCTATACTTAGACTAGTTATTATAGTGATTTTGCAAATCTATTATAATAGAGTTTTTAGAAAGAGATAGAACCTCTATAGGAGCTGTAGGTTTAATAGCATTTTTGTTAAGTATAAATAAGAGGCATATAAGCTAGAAGGTAATCTCTATCTGATTTTTAAAGGTAAACTAGTTAGATCCATTGTTCTAAAGGGCAGAAATAATACTAAGGTTTATAAAACCTGCATTTTATTCTAATATTATAGTAAAGTGAGATTAATTAGCGAGTGAGAAATGATTTTAGCTAGCGGATTATAACTTTGAGACTGTAGAACATAGCAATTTAGCTAGTAATAATATCTGCAAAGAGAGGTAAAAGATACTAAGACAGCTAGAAACTAAGATAATATATACTAAGGTATAAAAGGTAGAAGCAAGGAGTGCTAAGGCATATACTAAGAAGGCTATAAAGAGGAAGCCTATAAAGAAACGGAAGGTTTAGCTAGCAAAGAGCGCTATAAGGCCTATAGAACGGAAGGTTTAGCTAATAGAGGTAAGGGCGAAGATAAAGGCAAAGAATCACTAAAATAAGAGAAGAATATAAGAGCTTTATCTATTGAACACTAGAGGCATTATATAGAGGGCAAGAGAGACTAGAGCTTATCTGTAGAGAGGTGCTTAGGCTAAGAGCCTTAGAGGGGTCCGCTATAATATAATTCTAACTTAGAATCCGAGTCTAATAAGAGTATAAACTGCTTAGCTTAGCGGATAAGTTCGCGTAAAATGGGGTATATATAATAAGGTATACTAGTAGGTAATATTTATAGAGGTGAAGTGCGAGACTTAGACTAAGGTTCGGATTTAGAGAACTTAAGCTAAGTGAGGGAAGAGAAGCTCGAGATTATAATAGGTGAGACTATAGGATTCGGATTCTAAGATAGAGAAGCTATATAATTTAGGTTTTTAGATTATAGAACCGAGTCCGTTTTAGAAGATTATAAGGCTGTCTAAGATAGTAGAGACAGTGAAGCAGACGCTACTTATATAGAGGGTCAAATAATCACTTGAATTTAAGATAAAGGGGACTGAGGCATATAGCTAAAGAGATTAGTTGAGCTAGCAGAGAAGAGGTGAGACTTAAAAGTATTTATAGCGAAGAGCAAAGTTATACTAATAGCTAGATAACCTCTAGGATAGAAATCGCGGTTAGAGATATTAGTAAAGGTGTTAAGTGAGTCTTAGAAGGTGCTTTGAATGTAATAGAACTAATAAGTAAGACTGCGATCTAAGAGATAGTAGACTAGAGGCTAAGAATATTTAAGTTAGAGAAGTGATTCTTCTATAAGAGCTAGACGAGCTGGATTTATATGGCATGCCCTAATAGGCCTTTGCCTCCTTAATTGTAAAGCACTTATTTGTCTATTAATACCTCTAGTCTCTATAGAAACTATATCTCAGGGTTTGGTCTTGATTAGTAGCATTGTTTTTTTGTGATCTGCGGTAGTAGTAAGCTGATTCTTAATAGCGAGATGAGGTGAAGGCTGTGTAGTTAAAAATTATACGAGTGAGGTGTGTAACTAAGCGCGCTAAGGCGCTGTTACGAGCCTCTATGCGAGCTTAAGCCGCACACTAGGACCAATGCATCACACTAATAGTTAAAACACTACACTAGGCCTTATATATAGAGGGACTGCGCCGAAATGCTAAGCAACCACGGCCTAGGGCTACAGGCCTAGGGATATAATTGCTACAAAGCCCCTGAATGCTCCCCTGCTTTGTAGTGAGAGTGAGAAAAGCTAGGGCACAGTTGCGCAGAGGAGTGAGATGGGCAAATTGCTCCCCTAAATAAGAAGAATTAATTGTCCGAGACGGAAATCGCAATTACTATAGCTAAGTAAGAACTGGAGAATAGTAAGAACGCATAGATTAGTTATATAATTGCACAGATCTGTGCTCCCCTAGAGTGAGAATAGTTAGGATAGAAGTGTTAAGAATACGTATACTAACCAAAATCTGAGCG
The DNA here is from genome assembly GCA_007825325.1 of Lachnellula cervina. Lineage (NCBI taxonomy): Eukaryota > Fungi > Ascomycota > Leotiomycetes > Helotiales > Lachnaceae > Lachnellula > Lachnellula cervina. The sequence goes on from QGMG01001225.1 coordinate 9,393, forward strand.
CAATGCAAAGAAAAACCTAATAAAGTAAGTAAAATATATAGGTGAGTTTATATAGAGGCAATGCAGCTTATATATATAGACAGATTTGCAGAGCAAAAGTGATCATTTTTTGTGTATATAAGAGTAGAGTATATGTTTTTTGGTTTCCTATATATGATTAGACAGATTCTACATTTAGAGTAGAGACACATAGCTAATTGTATCTCTGCAGAAGAGAGCTTATAATCTATTATTATATAGAATTATATTGCTTAAGGTTCTACTACTATGTGGGCGAAGCCCACCTATATAGGTAGCCTAGCCACCTAAGGTGGCTGGGGGACTAAGTGGTGGCGGGGAGCACAGCTCCCACGTGATCCACATCATGTGACTAGTTGATATTCTAACAGATAATACTAAGGAATTTAAATCTAATAAATGGACTATATTCTATAACGCTAACGGGACTATATGCGAATACACTAGCCCTTATTCGGCCCCACAAAACGGGATAGCCGAAATACTTAATAAATATATAATAGAGAGGCTAATAGCTATCTGTAAAGCTAAGAATATTCCTCTATTCCTATAGCCTTACTTAGTCCAAGCTATTATTTATATTAAGAATAGGACTTATAACTCTATTATAGATAAGACCCCATTTGAGGCTCTAACCGATAAAAAACCTAATATCGGCTATATCAAGATCCTAGGCTCACTAGTCTATACACTAGTCCCAAAAGAGACTAGAAAACATAATAAATTATCTGAAAAAGGCAATAAAGGGATTTTAATAGGATTTGAGTCGGCTAATAACTTCCTCGTCTATTTACCTATTGAAAATAAGGTTATTAGTACTAAAAACCTTATAATAAAAGAGGATTTAGTCTATACCGACGAATATAACAAATCAGACAATAATAACTATCTAGAACTATTAGAACTAAGCTATTCGGAAGATACCGATTTAGGGGGCGCTAAGGCTAGCGACCTACCTAGTAATAATAGCTCTAGTAATAGTGACTACAATAATAGTCCTAGTCATAGTGATGATCAAGAAGATCACAATATTCCTATATATAATAATCTAAGCAACTATAACGAATTAAGTCTAGATCACTATCAAAATCCCGATAGTAATAATAAGCGAAAGGTTAATTCTACCCTAGCTTCTTATGCCTATATAACCTCTAAGATAGAGGATACAAGTGGCTTCCCTTAGTGACTTTTATGCTCAAATAGTACAAAGAACGAAATCGACGAAATCACTTATAACTTTGCCGCCAGCCGTCCAAATCGCGCGATCGAAATAGAAACTTGACCGCCTAGGTCTTAGCTTTTATCTAATCCCACCCTCGTGGACATTAGACGAAAAATGAGTTAGTTTAGCAAGACAGACAGGTTTTTGACCCCTCGCGCCTCTATAGCACCCGAACCTCCTGCCACCATCCGACGAAACAAAACAAGCGATAGGGATATTAATAAGGGTAGTCAGATGAGAGTAGAAGAGAGCCCTGA
>QGMG01001226.1:0-10857 GCA_007825325.1 Lachnellula cervina
TCACGACCTTATCTCACTCTGCGAGAACCCTCAAATCGACCCCCTCTTCTCGCAGCATCACACAGTATACGACTACGCTACAAGAACCCTCAAAACAACCTCTCCAGCACCTCAAAACACTGCAAGCAAGAACCGCAAGCATTCATAGCGTCAGCGTCAAAATCATCACGCTAAGAACGCAAATTCTTCACGAATTCACAGAATCGCCCCACAAATCGCGGTTTTCCTGTGCATTCACAAAGCACTTGTGTTTCCACCGCTTTCCCCTCTTTCTACAACAATTCAGCTCTCCAAGAGCATTCAAGAGCTAGTACCTGACTACTACAACAACGCGAGCGTCAAATCCATCGAAAACGCCTCCCCCACACCTCCAGATCACTTCCGAATACCCTCAAAAATGTCAGGAAGCACCCACCAGGCCCCGCAGCCTCAGGCCCCCCTCAAACTGGTCATTCCAGAGCAATGGGAGCCGATTGTCAATCACGAGACTTGGGCCAAAAAGAGCGCATACGGCCTTGACGTCGCCAACGCTACCGCAGAAGATTTGAATGGCTTCCTGCTCTATAGCATCATTTTCTACCACAATGAAGGTCACACAGACGAGACCCTATAGGATTGGCTGAAAGGCGATTTTGAGGAATGGACTGAAGAGATATGGAAGAGCGTTGCACCACGTGCTCTCCGTACATTCAGGGATTTTATTATTTGTCATGGCGTCTACGTCAAAACCGATTCTGGAAGCATGCTAGCAAATGTCTATGCAGCGATTACAAGCGATAACTACCACGAATGGACGGATGAGGAGATACAAAAGCAGCTCGTTAAGAAACAAGCTTTTATATCGCGATGGAATCCAAATCAACAGCCAGACGACCTCAATTCTCAATTCGGCGCCCTCGCAATAGGCAGCATCACAAGCACAGCATATCGAGATGCCTCAGAGCAACAGCCAATTGCGACGCCACCTCAGCAGACCCCCAATTTGAGAGCCGCAACACCTCAAATCCAGCAGCAGCGTCATCAGACCCCTGTCCAGACCCCTATTATTCCTACGCGTCAACAGTATCGTCAGGAACCTCAAAATCAGCGATTCCCTGTCATTCAGCAGCAGCAGCAGCAGCTTCCACAGACCCCTGTCATCCCTCAGTATGCCCTCAACCCTGCACAACAAGCATTTGAACCTCAAATGCAGCATCAAATCCAACCTCAGGATCAGAACCTCTCCCCTAAGCATTTCACCGATCTAATTAGGTTCTATGATGACGATATGAGGTACGGCGGCGATTTATACGAATCCATTAATGTTAGCCTTCGCATCTTCTACAAATGCTGTAACAATGTTGGGATACCGCAAAATCAGTATCATCGCGCCTTCTCTACAATGCTCAGGGACGACGCAAGGGATTTTTACTATGCAGAGATCACTGGATACCGCTATAATTTCACTACCATGGTCCAAATGACAAGAGAACGATTTGAAACACCACAGAGACGATTGTACTACTAGCAGCAATGGGACCTAGTCTCACTCGTGCGCATAATCGAAAAGAACTCAGAAAAATCAAGGCTTAAATGCCTTCAAATCCTATTTGATAGGATCCGCGACCTCTCACGTGGTCTTGGAGATAGGACCGATAATGATATGAAAGAGAAGCTTATTAGCGCATGCCGGAAGATCAAAGAATGCTCAGTTGCGCTTTATAACCCTGCATCAATATACCGAGGTTTGTGTACTCAGCTGAGAACAGCAATAGACCTCTCTATGAGCCGCAGCGTCTCATTTGCCCAAATCGTCAAGCAGAGGGAACAGAGGCAAAAGCAGGAGCAATATAGTGGACAGCTGCAAATCGCATCCTCAGCATTTGACGAAGAGATCGACGAATGATTTTTATTGTTTTGCCAGGGGATTGGATTGGCTTGCATCAGCAGAGCCGCATCCGCAGAGCCTCACGCAGAGCCTCATGCAGAGCCTCACGCCAAAACGTTTTGTGACGCGCGCCCTTACGCGCGCCCTTGCAACGATTTGCGCATTGCAACTGAGCGATCTAAGAATGCAGTTCTTATCAGTTTCTTATCAGTTGCGGCCGCTAGCGCGATCGATTAGTCATGGAGGATTTCTTTTACCTGTTACCTGATTGGCTGTCACTCACTTCAGCATCAGGCCCACATCACATGTACAGTACGTATTAGGACAGCGAGATCTATGCTGCAGAGGCAGTAGTAGATTAGAAGGAATACGCATTATCCCGCAGTATCGAGCGACAAAGTAAAGAGTTGTCAGTGTCGGGATAAATGCGTGTGTAAGTTCACAGTTAGTCACTGATCAGTGTTGGTATCACAGGTAGGGGTGACGGTCACGTATCTAGTGCATAGCTCTGGTTTGCTATGCATAGACTGCTGTTCTGTGGTTCATGTGTTCGTGATGCTATTCCTACGTAGAGGGCGACGATGTTATGCATCGTCGCAAATGCTGCTTAGTCAGCATGCGCTAAGTCACATGACTTACACACGCATTTATCCCGACACCAAGGGCTCTTTCGGACATTTTTCTTTTGCAAGCTATCCGGGCTCAAAGCCAGCTGTTACTCAATGAGGTGCACAACAGCGACGAGATTGAATAGCCCCTTGGTGAACTGGGACCGAAAATAAATCACCGTTGCTTGAAAAACAACTACATCGTTTCCCCATGGAGTTATGTCATTCTAAGCTTTCTTCAACAAACAACATCAAATGTAGAAATCGCATGCTAAGGCCTGGCCACGGAAATTAGCCCCGCCAGTAAGTCTTGCTACGGCTTCTAGAACATAAAAGGGTACTTTTGGTTCCAAATACCCCGACGCAAACGTGGACATATATCCGAATGAACAAAGGAACAGCTCGTATTACCAAGTCGGCGATCAAAATGGAGTTCTAGAAAACTTCCAAAAGACAAAATAAATACCTTCTTTGTTTTGAACACAATTGCTAAATACTTCTTTCACGCCCACGTTTTCTATTATTTGCAACGTCCACTAGTATACGCTTGACTATGAAATACAGTAAATTGAATTCATAACATCTGGGGATAAAACTCATATCCCCCCAACGAAACAAGACACATACGAAGAAAGATCTCACAACACATAAACAGAATGTTCTCAGCAACCCCACAATGCCCTCTCCACCTTCCCTTCCGACCAAAGGCAGACGCCGCGAGAACCCTATCTTCTAGCCTCTCGCGCCCCGAAAAACTATACTTCTGCAGCACGGGGTGTTGTGCCAATGGTCCTTCGGCTTTCGTGAGTAAGGAGACGATGAGGTTGCATGAGGCTGCGAGGAGGAATGGCAAGGCGGCCAAGAGACATGAAATTGATGTTGAAGTGGCGAAAGGTATGGTCAGGTATGAGCAGATGTGGAGGGAGGTGATGAGGAGGCAGAAGGAGGAGGAATGCGGAGAAGTGGTTGGGGAGTGTTGAGTGACATGTGTAGGATGGGAGGTGGATAAATAGAATTTGGCTTGGTGAAGACTACCTTTCAGATCTGATTTGAATTCCTGGGTTAGATCTTTATACGATACTCTTCTCCTCCCTTGTCAGTTCAAGCCATTCTTTCATTCTGCGCAACATAAGCCAGACGGGTATCTTGAGCGGTAGACGTAGAAGCATGTCCTGCCACCTCCACATCCGCAGAATTCCTCGTCTCCTGCTTACCTTGGGTATTTTTATAGCGCACAATCATCGCATGCAAAAAAGCAAGACTAATAACAAATAAAGGAATCGTCATGAGCCTCGCATTCCTCTATCGAATCTCATTATCAGTTAGCCCCGACTTGTCTGTCAACAGTCATCCAACTCACCGAATCCTTACACATTTTCCCGCAATTCTTTCTTTTAGTATAAAGATCCAGGAGCTCCTTGTTCGTAAACCTCTCAAGCGTCGCCGCATCCAAAGACCCGTCCTCAACATCATATTGGTTCTGCGTCTTCCCAGACTTGGAATAAGCATACATGGCGTAAACAAGCGCACCGAATGCTAGCTCCGACGAGAGGGAGGCCAGCAGGATGCCAAGTTTCCCCCCGTCTGGACTATGCTTCTTCTCAAACAGAAAGAACATTCCCAGGACGCTCGCGGCAAGTGAGATGCAGCCAGATGCGAGGATGAACTTGTCTGGGCCATGGTTGAGGTCCGCTCCAAAAGAGGTGCAGCCCCAAAGTATTGTAACTCTTGGCGTGGCAAGCAGAGGGTTTTGGCTTGAAGAGTGCCAATGGCAAGGGCTACCTCACATAACAGTCATTTAAGAGCTGTACTTCCGTGCGTCAAATACCTTGCAAATTCCAAAAACAAAGACAGAGAGGTGCTGATTCTCGTATCATTGTAGTGAGAGGCATTTGTGACAGCTAAGTAGACATGTTGGTTGAAAATCTGTCAAGCTTGTCAGGCAGTGAAGAAAAAAGCAATACCACATGGCATCATAGTTTCCCACCAACAAGTGACATTCTCCTAAAATGAACTGTACTCCGTACATAGAGATGAAATGGGCTCTGTTTCCACTCAGAAACTATAACCAGCAACAAAAACACAATATAAACTTTACACCTAAGTTTCAGTTCTGGACCAAACCGCAAAAGTCCACAACAAATGCATGTGTTTTCAATACAACATAACATCACCGCTCGTTAGGATCCTCACCCTCCCTCAAACTCTCCTCTTCCTCAGCCAGCCTCTCCTCCTCAGCTCTATCATCATACGTCTTATGCCCCACAAAGACAGCCAGCATCCCCGTATCATAGATCGCCTTTAACGTCCCTGCTGTTACAAACGCGACCCAGAACAGGCCACGCTGCGCCAGCACACCAGTAATCAGCGGACCCAAACTCTGCGCTGCTGTCTTTGCAACATTGAAGACGCCCATTACGGCTGTGCGTTCGTTGGGAAGCACGACTGCTGCGAGGAAGGCAGAGCGCGGCGCTACATCCATAGATTGCGTGCAAGAGCGGAGGATGAGGAAGAGCATGGCAAAGGGGAGGGAAGAGGGAACCGGGATTAGAGCGAGGAAGATGGCGGATGGGAGGTGTGTGAAGACCATGGTCTGGACATTGCCAAATCGCTTGGCTATTGAGGAGGCGAGAAGCATCGATATTGCTGAAATAATAGCTGTTGCGAAGAACAAAGAGCCGAGTTTGCCTTCACCCAAGCCGAACTTATCGTGGAAGAAATAGGTTACCCAAGATCTAGGTGGGTGAGTAGATGTTCTTGAAACCGGGTTTTAAAGACTTACAGTGGTGCCAGGCCAGAAGCAAATGCATCTAACGCAAACAGAATACATAGATTAGTTACGATTATCCGACTCTCTGCACTGATATCTGGTAGCAGGGACCTGAAGTAGGACTTCTTTGTCTCCGTTTCCTCAGCGCCATCTCCCAGGAGAGGTGCGGTTTCAGTAACTTCCGTGGGGTCCGGTTTCTTTTCTGCCTCGATGTTCTTGCTGAGGGTTATTGAAAGTATGAACTTGATAAGTCCGAAAATTGCATAGCCCCAGAAGACCGTTCTATATGTCCGTAGCACATCCCACTTCAGATTGGATCTCATATATTGGATGACCCATCCCGAGGTGACCATTCCAACTGCTGTTCCAGCTGTGCCAATCAAAGAGTACCAAGCATAAATGTCTCCACGGTTCGCGGTGGGAGTGAGTTGTGCGAGCGTCGATTCTTCGATGGCTCTGAAGGGTCCTATTTCGTTCCCACTACAAAACATTAGCAATAGCCAGCCGGCATTGGAGGGAGAGCATACCTTGGACTAATAACCCCCACAATGGCAGCCACCAGCAAAACCCAGTAGTTTCCAGACAATGCAAACACAACCCCACTCATGGCCATCAACGCCGCCCCAAGGGCTAGTATTGCCTTCCTCCCCAACCCATCCGCGAATAGCGTCAAGACCAAGCTAATAACCGTATCTCCAATCAGCGTCAAGGTCATAAAGAGCCCAATCTTCTCCTTAGAGACACCCAGCTCAGACAGATACGCGACGAGAATGAGTGTCGAGCCGCCATACGCAAAAAGCCGGACAAATCGCTGGGTGCAGAGTAGCTTGACATCCAGCGTGGAGGACCAGAGGGAGACGAGCCCGAGCTCTTCGAGAACTTTTACCAGAAGCTTCGTAGCCATTGTGGTTATCGTGCTGGTGGAGGAGACAATGCTGCGGTATATATAAAGGGTCTGCTGCCTTGAGTACTTCGTATCCGAAGGGGAGCTTAGAGCTTTAGGAGGACCTTGATGTCATCCCATCCCAGGAATCCCACATCCTTTATGCGCTCTATCGGGGAACAATCGCGGGAAGCTTACGCTGCCCATGCTGCTGTTCAATTAATAATTGTGGCGTGGACAAATTGTTGTTTCATGGCGAGTCAAATTGAGGCAGTGACATTCAAGGTCGTTGACGGCAATCTTGATCTTGGCAGTGGTGGCAGCTATAATGCTTGCGACAACACAACCACGACCTTGAGTATCACAAGAGAGTAACCCTACAAGGAGGCGGGGTTGTCTTTAGGGCCTTTGTATACATGGAGTCATGGTTAATATTATCGGATTTTATTTTGTCTATTATTTTCAAGCTTATGATGTGTTTGCTTTATCTCGTCATCTTTCACGCATTGATATATTTCCTTGCGCCCCTACAATAAACCATTGCTATTCTTATAGCTATCATTACTATACTATTCATTACAGCACCTCAAGTGCTTTTCTACACAAGAAGAGGATGCTATAGTAAACGATGACCGCGGCAATAGCTCCAGCGCTGCTCAGTATAGGCACCAGCGTTCCCAAGCTCCTCCATTATGCTATAGCTGAGATATTTCAGCGACAGGAAGCGAAGGCACAAATACAGCAGTGAAAATATGTTTCAGATGACTTCTTTATATCGATCAAAGATAAGCTTTCCAGCCTGCGATAGAGAGAGAGTTCACAGAAACCTCATGGCGCGCAAGGCCACCTCCCCTATTTCCAATGGCAGAGCTGCCAGAGAAGAACAAAACGGAGATGTAGCCTTATGTTAAGCCCGACTATCACATGAGCGGTTTGAACCCAAATGATGGTTTCATAGCATTTCGAAGGTTGTGAGCAGTCCAAACAGCTAACGAACCTACTCACCAGAAAAGCTTACAGAGCCCTACAATAATAGAATCCGACCTATTGAGATCCTCTTCGAATGAACTTGGTTGACCTCCACATCAGACAAGGCGATTACAATATTCCAAAAAACACAGGGTTGTCAAACAAACCAGTGTCAGGCTCCCAATCATCATGACTTGTGGAACCCGTATGGCGACACCATCCTCCCACGACTTATGGAGAGCATGATTGGGTCCAGGAGCAGCAGGGAAATGCCCATGTGGTCCTTGCGAAATCTCCCCACGAAATATTACCAATCCCAGCGCTGTGGGAGACGGGTAGACCCCCAACGAATCCCACGCGAGCCAGCGGGGGTTCCCCAGGCCCCCACACTCAGGAAGGTAAGATAAATACCCCTCGCCCTCTTCACTTTCCTTTTCAGACGTTCTTTCCCTGTCTTTAAGTCATCTCACTCCCGGTATTAATCTCATACTTCGGCGGATGTAAGACCGACGAGTCTGAAACAAAAAAGCAACACCAATTTTTGGTGTCCTGAAAAGTAGTTGACAATAGGTATCGCTGTTTCTATCCACCATGAGATTTATTACAATTGATGTTGGATAGACGATACCCAGCATTCTACCTCCGAACATGATCTCCTCATCTCATTTATGGTTGTCCAGTGGCAACCCCAGGAGCTTATATCTAGTGTTTACATTCCAGGCGTGCATGTCACCCGTTCTCACAACCCGCATTTACCCATATATCCCCCCAAGATGGCGGTAATTACTTCACACTACCACTTCCAAACAGCCCTCTCTCCCCTACATCACTTAATCATCTCCCAGACTATCCAATCTACTCTAGAATGCCTCCAAAACGCAACCCCGAAGTCGGCAAACGAGTCACCCGAGGAGCCAAAGCCAAATCTGTTGAGCCAGAGCCAGTCCAGAAATCAGTCAAAAAAACCACCGCCCCCGAGAAAAACGCCATCCCCAAGAAGAATGTAATAGCCCCGCTCGACCCAGATCTTATTCCTCGTCCACCATCACCAAGTCTCAAAAAAGGCCGAGGACGACCAAGACCAAGCCCTGCAACGAAATCTACTGCAAAGATAACAACAAAGAATACATCTAAGAAAATCTCAAAATCTCCTGCCCAGAAAAAGTCGACGAGACTGTCTAACGAGAAGATGCCAGGCTTCGGTGCGAAAGATGGTTTTGGGGAATTTTGGAACAGCCCGGTCGACTGCGATAAATCGGTCGTCGAGAAGTCTTTAGGGCGTCCTAACAAATCAGCTACGAAACCGACTACCAGGAAGAAATCTACAGGACCGGCTAAGGAAGCAGCACAGTTCCAAGATGAAGTCCCACGGAGTGACTGGGAGATTGAGGATCAGAAGGCTTTTGGGCCGGAGGAAACCGCAGGGATTGAACCCGCTCCTGGCACAAAGGGGAAAAGGAAGAAGACTGATGAAAAAGACGGTCTCCGAGACACCTCACTAGACAGGGCGATTAGCGAAGTTGAAACCTGCCACTGCGCGACTGAAACCCCCATCTATCCATTTGGCGAAAATGGAGAAGGGGGGCCCGGAATAGCGTACATTTGTGACTGCACTGTAAATGTTCCACCCTTCTCTCCAAAGAAAAAGGGGAAGGGGAAGGCAGCCGCTGATCCTATTTTGGAGCCTGGCTAGTCTATTTACAGATCCGGAGCCGGGCTGTTCGTCAATCATGTAAAGCCTGCGGATACGGAGACGAAATACGAACTTTCCTCTGACTGCCAACACAAAGGCCAAGCTACCGACGCCCCCAATCTAGGATCCACTAGACAACACGGCGCCCTGCAACTTCTGTCCACCGCGCCCTCCCAAAACACCCGGCAACTGCCGCTGTCCACACGAAGACCCGCTGGTCTTCAAAGTACGGGCGAAGAAACAGGTCAACGGCGAAGATGACTGGAGCCACGTGAGAGATGGCAATGTATTGGAGGTGCGGGGACATTGCTGGAGATGCGACAAATTGACGAGGAAGGACGACCCGTATGAGGGAATCGGAGAAGATTTCGAGCCTGGGGAGCCGGGCTTTGAGCGGGCTATACACACCTCCTTCGTATTTGAAAATGGAGGGAAGAGAGGAAAAGAGGCGAGGAACAGGGGATGCGGAGTACCTCACCAAGAAAGTCGCGAGCCACGCCTGCCAAGAAGGGTGCCGAAAACTAGAGCTGCCCGGATTGCGCTGAGAAAAGTGGGAGAAGGGGATGCAAATGGGACGCCCAGGAGGGTGTTATAGTGGTCGCGTGAATAGGTGTGCTTGTAAAGGGAAAGCTGGGTTGTGAGTGCGCCACAGGAGGTGGAGCTTGTAGTTGCCAGGAGCCGGACGAGATTGTGTGTGCAACGAGGGCGGTGCGTGCGTCAAATATTACGAGAAGGAAAAGGAAGCCAAAGTCCGGGACTGCTAAGAGAAGAGGCAGGAAGTAAGATGGAAAGGAAAGCTTTCGTGGGGGCTTTTTTGCATGTGTTTCCTTCGAGGAAAAGTGCAGACTGTCTACACTCTGCTAGCATTTCATCTGCAAATCCACAAGCGGTCCAACAGATTTCATCCAGAATAGTTCACTTCCTGTATGTTAGAGTAAAGAGATAAAAGACATAAATCAAGAGGTTTTAGACACTTACATTTTGGAAATCAGGGAGAAGACGGGTAGGGGGTTGACGCTTTCCTCGTTGAGACCCCCCTAACTTGCAATTATCGGGAGCTGTCAAATCAAGCGATAACTTGAAAGGGAGGTTGTGCCAAAGGCAACACATGCAGATGTAGCTCAGGTCGAAAAAGGGAAAGGTGCAAATTCAACATCGGAGTGGATGTCAATACCGGTAAGCGAGTCGTGTTCATGTTGCCAAAACAGGGGGCTTGAAACGCTGTCTGTCTATTACTTGTACTTTCAAGACACCATACACTACAGTCTTAATAATATCAAGGATATGTGTCTCGAACAACCGCTGCAGCAATGATGTGAAGCTGCGAACAAGAAATATCTTGAAATCATACGCTGAAAGTCTGCTCTGCATATACATGGATTGACATAAGAGTATAACGCAAAGATAGGCGTGATGCCAAAGTTATAAATCTACGATATCCCTCTTCCACTTAGAGATTATGCAATCCTTTGAAGTCTTAGATCAGATTCAAACGCGCTCTTATACATGTAGTAGTTCTGCAATCTCAAAAAAGAAGAAGAAGAAGAAAAAGCCTCAAGCTACTTTCCTCTCGCGGGTTACTCACTGCTCCCAGTCGATGCAGTTAGTAAACAATGCAGACTATCCAATGGCCCTGGGCGAATTAGTTTACATCATGGGTTTCTGGCTTTGAAATATGCACGACCGCTCGCATTGGGGCGAGAGAAAGAATTTGACTGGCGGTGTGCTGTAGATATAAAATCCGAGAGCAACTCCCAGATCACAGCCAGACGGAGCAGTTCGCGGTATGCTGAAGATAGCACGGAGAATGAGCTGAGAAGCTCTGGCTGTATTCGAAATTCAGCTGGGGAAGTGAAAGGGGTATGAAATGTAAATATTAGGACTTGAAAGTCAGGTTTTCAAGTGAAGGTCATTTTTTCCGGCATTCCAGATTCAATACTGGAAGTTATTACTCAATTGAGGAGAGGGATTTCTACCAAAATAGAGGATAAACGTAAGATGAGAGCTTTGCAGTCGACAGTGGAAGTTGTTACTCAATTGAGAGAGAGACTTCTGCCGAAATGGAGG
>QGMG01001227.1:0-10857 GCA_007825325.1 Lachnellula cervina
CCCTAACCCTAACCCTAACCCTAACCCTAACCCTAACCCTAACCCTAACCCTATTTAAAGTTCAAAAAAGTCTCTATTATAATAGTTATAAGCTTATAAGGCACGCAGTACAATTCTATCCTTCTTTCTCTTATTTTAATAGGGAATAATATTATATTTATTAACAAGCCGTATACTCTATTAGTTAGCTGTATCCAAGCCTAATACCTCTTTAGTATTTATAGCAACTATAGATATATCTAGGATATTATAAAAGCTAGGCCTAGTAATACTTTTATTCTTTTCTTATTAACTAATCTTAAAATAATAGAGCAGCTTATCCGATCCGCCTTAGATAAATACAATTAACTATACTTTAAATATAGCTAGTTAGAACATTAGAAGAATAACTACCAAATGCTACTAACTTGCTAATACTATAAAGAGAATAGTAATAATAAGAATAAGATTAGCTATATAGTAAGGGACTATACTTTCCACTACTATATAGTCTAAGATCTATTCTAGATAGTCTATTATAGATGCAAGGGAGTAGACTATTAGAAGTCTAATTGTTCTAATAAGCGCTATAACTATTATAATAAGCAAGGCTACACTAAGAAGAAGTGTATTAAGTATATCTATAAGAGATGCAATGAATAGGGCTATAACTAACATTTCTGCTTCTATCTACTTACTTATACCTAAAACCTTAACTTGCAACTAAATCTAAGCTTAAGCACTAGCTATTAATAATTCCTGCCTATCTAACTAGCCGAGGGTTCTTAAATAGTTTAAATAATATACACTCTCAAAAATGCCTTTTAATAAGATTAGTTCTTTTATTTGCAGTAAGCTTATATTCTTAACTATTCATTTTTGGTGTATATAATAATAAGGTAGATAGTAGAGTAGATAATAGAGTAGTATAGTACATTTTAAGAAGCGGCGCATCTTTGACTGCTTCCAATTTAGTATATAGCCTTTCTATATAAATATTACTAGTTTAGATCTATAGATTGTTTAATTAATCAAAGATTACTCTCTTTGTAATATTAATCTTATATAAGTTATTTACACCCTTATATAAGTAAGTTAATTGCAGTTAACTTACTAAGCTTAAGAGGTATTATATTTATATAAATGCTAAAGATTAATACTATGCCTTCTATTCTTTTATAAATAAATAAGATAAATCTAAAGGATAGTATATAATCCAGAGCTATATTCTAGTATAAGTTTAATATATTAATACTAACTTAAATTAATCACAAATCTATTCTGCTTAACTTAATATAATTACTAATTTGTCTAACTAAACTTAGCTTAAACGAAGTTAAACTATATATTAATATATATATAAGAGATTATATATCTGTGATAAGCTTATTTCCTAAGGCTAGATCCTTAAAGGGTCTAGAGATAAATAGCTTATAATAGCAAAATAAAGGAGCTAAGAGTAGAAAAGATACGCTCGAGTATAAATTATTAATTAACTGCCCTATTAGCTTAAGCTAGGAGTTAGAAGAACTGTATTCCTAATATTATACTTTAACTAAAACATTAGAATTCCATTTAATAGAAGGGCTTGCTAGCTAAGTTGCTCTACTACTCTTTAACTGCCTTATAAGCTTACTCTTAGAGATATAAGCACTTGATACTATAACTAATTAGAGGTTATAATTATATTTCTATTCTAATAAGACTTGAATAAAGGGCTAGTATCTAGTTGGATTAGCGAGCCTTTATACTAATAGGTGAGAGGTCTTATTAATTCTAAACTCTACCTCTAGGAGTTAGTTTAAAGAATAGGCTTCTTAGCTAGAGAACTAGTTAGGTCTATAATAGAAGATAAGGAATTAGTATATATTCTTCTCTTAGATAAAGACTAATGCTTATATAGAGGCGGCATTTGCAGTATACCTTATTAGGCTATAATAAGTGATATACTATAGTAGGGTCTACTAAATAGTATAGAATTTAAAGTATAGTTAGTAATAGGCATTCTTTTAGATTTGGGAATAGAATATTCTAATAAGATAGAGATGTTTTAACTATTAGAGCATCCTTTATTACTTGGATTTTAGAAAGAATATATACTTAGAAATAAGGTGCTAAAGTTCTAGATAGCTTATAGTTAATGTTTTAAAGTGATAATATAAAGAGATAAATGTATTATATAACTAGTAGAGTGTAATATTATAGCTAATATAATAGGACGAGTGTGATGCTTTTCTAAGGCCTCTTTTATATTTATATATTTAATTTTATTATTTGGATTTTGTATAAGTATTCCAAATTTAGTCTTCTAGTTAGCTAAGAAGATCTCGAAACTATTATAAGCTATTCTAATAAAGCTTAGAAAGTTCTTAACTTCTTAAAGATAATAATGAAATTAGAAAAAAGAATCTAGCCTAAGAGCTTAGGAAATAGCTACTTAAGAATAAAGACTTGTAATAATATAAAGGACTTGAAAAAGAATCTTAATGCTTTTAACCTCTATTAATTAATCGATTATTAGAGATATATAAGTACTATAACTAAAATATTAGGCTTTTAGTAAGGTATACTTCTATATTGCTCTTAATAGATAATTAGATAGGATTATCTTAATCTTAATCCCTATCTCTTAAAGAGTATATTCTTTTCTGTGCTCCTATTACAAATAGGTAAGATAGTCTTATAAGTCCTTTATATAGTTATCTTTATACTTGGAGTTAGTTTATACTCCTATTACAAATAGGCAAGATAGTCTTATAAGTCCTTTATATAGTTATCTTTGTACTTAGAGTTAGTCTATACTTAAAGGTAATTAATTAATACTACTACTCTTCTAAAAGGTAAGCATTTAAGCATTTAGAGGTGTTTTATAAATCAAGTTCTTTAGGTTTAATCCAGGGAAGTAACTAATTAAGAATATCTTACACTTTATATTATTATTTATATTAGAGGTTATAGATTGGATATTATATACTATTAGGTCTAGGGAGGTGGTAGGATTATTACTAAAGGTTTAGAGGTGTAGTATTATTAGTATAGAAGAAGGTTAATGCTTATTAGCGCTAGAATCTTCTTTATTGATTACTTGTTTATTCTTATTATTAATATCCATTCTAGTAGCTGTAGGTATTATAATAATAGAAGATAAAAATAAGCTAGCAGAATCGTTATCGAATAATCTATAAAGTGTCTTTTATAAGAGAGGTATTAGTAAGAAGTAGTCTAATAAGTAACTAATTAGCTTTTTATCTAAACCTTGAATATATTAAATATATTACTATAATAACTACGAAACTAAAGATATTAGAAAGGGATTCTTAAGTTAGATTACTAAGCGGACCTTAGTTGTCTAAGCTTATAATATTCTTATTAGCTTAGCAGATATTATATAAGCTAAGAAACAACTTTTTAAGAATACCTATAAGGTATTTATCACTTTAAGTAAGCTTAGTAAAGAACTAACTTTATTAGATATACTTCTATCTATTAGTAGTATTAAGAAGATAAGAGAGATCTTTAAGAAAGATGCTTAGTTTTTAAATATTTATATATCTAATATAATAATATAAACTTTAAATAATAATAGTACTATTAAAGAAACGATTATTATAAACTCTAATAGCAGCTTAACTATAACTGCTAGTGGTACCTATAGTGTCCCTACTAGTGCTTCTATTTATTATTAAGCTATAAGAGTAGATCTGATATTTTATCTTAGACTATAGCTTTATTTATAATAATATTAAAGCTATAACCATTTAAGGCTTATAGCTTCTAGAGGAGTAAAATAATTCTAGAGAGGTAAGTTGATTATAATTAACTTGTATAACAGCTAGATTATATATACTACCTCGCCTTATAATTCCACACTACTAGATAATAAGAGGGTTGGATTAAAGGGGCTACTAGTAAAGAGAGCAAGTTAATAGATTGTATATAAAAGATTAATTTTAGTATTAAATATATATAAAACTCTGCTTTTTCTATATTTCGGTAATATAAACAAGATATAAGGTATTAAAAGTCTATTTAATATTTATAATACAGATAATATATATTAGAGATAATATAATCCGAATAATAGGCTAGGATCTAACTTAGGTTTATTATAGTATAAAAGAGGTTATTACGGAATGGATTAATATTTAAGTTTAGAACTATTTAATTATAAAGTATAGTATAGTACTAGCTGTATACTCCACTTTGTATAAGAGGCGGCTAGGACTTTATTATAATATAACTACTAAAATGAATACTTGTATATTATAGATGCTTTATTATAATATCTGCCTATTGGATTATATTAAAGAATCCTTACTATTAGATATAATATAAATAGTTATAAACTTTATCTATTCTAATATAAATCTTTAATTAGTTAGCCTATTTGTAATTTAGTAAACTGTTTAGTAAATAATTATAAAATAATATTTGCTTCTTTAGTAGGGGTGCTTTTTTAGTAAGAGTGCTTCTTTAATAGGAGTGCTTCTTTAGTAGAGGTGCTTCTTTAGTAGTAATATATTTATTAATTAATAAGGTAGGAGATTTCACTCCGGCACTTAGATCTAAGTATTATATATAAATCTATAAGCTATACTTTTATATATTATTTACTACTCTATTACTAATTCCTATAGTAGTCTTATTAAGTAGCGGTTGTATATATAGGTCCGTATTCACATTTAAGTTAACTGTAGTTAGAGATAAATAATACAAAAAAGTAAGCAAATTCACTTACTACTTTATTAAATAGTAAACAAATTCACTCACTGCCTTCTAATATAGGCTTTAAATAGAGGCAATTCATCTATTCTATATTAGTATATTGTATTAGTATAGAAGGTTTTTCTATTTATATAATACTACTATTCTAACTTATAAAACTTTTTATTAATAACTTATATAAACCTTTTAATTTAGACCTCTTTATTATACTTCTTCTTATATTTGTATTTGTATAGCTTATAAGTTATTACTCTTATTACCCTTTACTCTTTTATAGAATAGTCTTCTTAAAAGGAAAATATATCTAGTTAATAGATCTAAGATACAAATAGTAATGCGCTAGTGCAGTAATAGCAGAATACTATTATATTAACAGATTGTTTAGACTAAAGCTAAGTAGCTAAGCAATGCTACTAGCTAAGAAAGATTAATATTATTATAATTATATTCTTATTCTATATAATAAAAATGTTTAATGCTTTCTTCTTATTCACTTTTAGGTGTTCTAGCTTAGAAAGCTTAGCTTGATCACAGTTAACTTATATTAATCTAGGCTCTAAACTTGCTAGCAGAGAGTAGCTATTCTATCTAATATTATAGATCTAGTATTAGCATTCTACTATTATACTAGATCGAGCTTATCAAATCGAAATTCTTATAGCAGTTTAGTATAGTTATTCTAAAACCTAATAAGTGAGCTTAATAGGTATAAGGATTAATAACTAATAGTATAAAGTAGAAGAATTATTAAATATAAGTAGTAAGACTATAAATTAATTTTTTTATATAATTAAAAGCATTATAGCACTAAGATAATCTTTATAGACAGTAGTTCAAATTCCTGCCTATTACTATAGATCTAGTATTAGTATTATAACTATACTAGATCTTATATAATAGATTAAAACCACTTATATAAACCTTTTAATTTATATTTCTATTAGCTACTTATTTTATTACTTGGATTTGCATATAAGTGTATATGCTTTTCTATATTCTATAATGTTCTCACTTCTATTCTAGAGCATTATTAGCTAATAATACTTATAGCTAAGTTAATTATAGTTAACTTAGCTAGTAGAATTAACTATATTATATAAAGTAAAGGGTAAAGGCAAGGCAGCTATAAATAATGCTCTAAGTAGTATATTAGTTACTATAAGCAATAATAATAACTTTATAATTACTTTAACTAGTAATAGTAGCTAGTTAGAATCTATGCCTAAGCTTAAGAAAGTTAATATTCTTAAAGCAATTAGAAATAATCTAGTTAGAGTTTGCCTAATTAAAGTTGCTAGCTTTAAAAGCACTTCTTAGCTAGTAGATTATCTTAGATTTAAGAATATAAGAGAGTAATATATCTTTCTAGATAAACTTAAAGAATATATCTTTTAGAAGAAGTATAAGAATAGTTAAAAGGTAAATTTTAGTATCTAGGCTATAGATAAGTCTAAGAAATTAAAGGCTAGAGCATTTATAACTAAGGCAGCAAAGAAAGAGTCGAAACCTGTCTAGTATAATAAGAAAAGGTTATTCACTTACCTCTAGTTATATAAGAAGATACTAGATGTCTATCTTATAGACCTATTACTACTATTAACTAAGGATTTCCCTAGAGCAAATAACTTCTAGATATATGCTTCCTGGATTATTACTATATATAAGATTATTATTATATTTCTAAAGTGTTTCCTTAACCTTTATAATCCTAGAGTTAAGAAGCTAAAGAATATTATAGGCGGGATTCTAATAGAAGACTAAATGCGGGCCTACTTAGTTGTAATAGCTTTTTAGTATAATAAAAGCATTGCGCGTATAGCCTTAAAGAGTAATAGGCTAGATAAATTGCAAAGAAAGTCTATATTAATGTCTTATTTTTATACTAATAACAATTAAGATAAGGTAATAACTATAGAAGCAGTAAATCTAATATATAATAATAATAACCTTAACACCTATCTAGAACTTAAGGCTATCTTAGAGAATAATCTTATAGAGGATAAGAAGAATATATTAGAGAAGAAAGAGAAAATCTTTATTTAATTAAATAAGAACCTTCTTACTATAGTTAAGGCACCCTCTAAGGTTAGGCTTATAAAGCTTAAATAGAGTGCATAGAATAAGCTTATAGAGATGCTAGCTAATTATATTAAGTTTCTATATAGAAAGCCGAGCACTACTAATTCTACTAATACTAGCAATCCTATTAACCCTACTAACTCTACTAATACTACTAACTCTACTAATACTACTAAGTCTATTAGTGCTATAGAAAGCAACTAGAAGACTCTTACTATAAAGACTATTTATAAAAGGGTATATCTAAAAGAAGAAATTGCAGCCCAATATACTAATATGCCTTAAAAGCGTAAGGCCTTCTAGAAATAGCAATAATAAATAAACTAGGCCTTATCTAGAACTATCTTATATAAAGAAGTATACACTAAGCTAAACTTTAATCCTACTAAGCTAATAGTTAGTCCTATTAAGCTAAAGCCTTATTAGGTAATAGGCATATAATAGATTCTCTTTATATAGAAATTTGGCTTTAGTAGTGGAATTCTAGGTAATAATATAGGCCTAGGCAAGACTATTACTACGCTTATAGTAGTTATAACTTATATAGAACTTTAGCTACGCCTAGCTTTAAATACTAAGAAGAATCTTAGCTAAAAGAGCTTATATAAGCTAATATTAGTCCTATATCTGCCTGCTGCATTTAGTGTATAGAAGGCTAAACTAGTCTAGCTATATTTGCTTAGGCTCACCTTTAAAGTCTAGAGTAGAACTAAGACTATATAAGATTTAGAGAAGATAGAGTATATAATTAGCTATAAGATAAAAGACCTTAAGAAGTATTACAATTTGTTCAACTAGAAAGACTCTAGAATAGTATTAAATATTATAGTATATACTACTTCCATCTAGTATATCTATATATTAAAATAGTCTAATAATTATATAATTAAGTTAATAAAGGTTAAAGGTAATAAAGAGAATAATAAAGATAATAGTAGAAAGATTAATAAGAAGATTCTATAGTTCTTAATATATAAGATCCTAGAAATATTTAGTATCTGCTTACTTAATAAAGTATATATATTCAAGATAATAGGAATATACACTTACTAGTCTATTATAATTACTAGGTTCTAGTATATACTGCCTATTAGTGCTATAATTATAATAAACAAAACCTAGAATATATATAGCATTTTAGCCTTGCTTACACTTTATTAGCTCGAAGAACTAAAGCCTCAAAGCAAATTAGATAATATAGAGATAGCCTTAGATTAGAAGAATATAAACCCTACTTCTATAAAGGAACCTACTAGCTAATATACTACTTTTAAGAATTATAAAGCTAAGTATTAGAGGTTTGTAGCTAATAAGTTAATTGCAATTAACTTGATCGACTTCTAAAAGTCGATATATCTTTTTAATATAAGGGCATTCCACTATCTTCTTACTACTACTAGCGCGGACAGGCCCGATTCTCTTTATATTAATACTATTATTCTTAGTATTATTCTCTACTATATCTAGCTTCGATACTATAAGGGTTAAAAGATTATAATTACTAGTAAAGAGATTACTATTATAAAGGAGATACTCCCTTATAATATTATAACTATTAAGCTTACTTAAAGCTTAAACAAAGCTAAAAAGTATATAAAGGTTATAAAAAAGGCTATAAGTTTGCTTAAGACCGTCACTTTAGATAGCCTAGAAAAGAATACTACTTTTAATATAATATTACACTATTATATATACTATACTATAGTTCATCTCCTATTAGCAAAGCTTAGTGAGAAAAAGGCTATATTAACTATAGTATTAAGTAGATAAAATAACCTTAATAACTATAGCTACTCTAATTAGTACTAAAGTATAATATAAAAAGTTAATTAGCCCCTCTACTATAATAGGTTTTTAATAGCTCTTACAATTATATTCCTCTCAGTTAAGCTTTAAGCGCTACTCTTTTATTATAACCTCTTTTGCTTTAGTAAGAGCGCAAATATTCTTATATATAATAGGTAGTCTATAATATATTAGTTGGCAGAAATGGTTTGCTTAATAATCGGAATCCCCTTTATAACTATTAAAGCCTCTAATAGCAATTAGATATAAGCTTAAAAGATTATAAGGTTTAATAATCTTAAATTAATTAAGAGAACACTTCTTATTACTAATATTCGAGTTGTAGCTATCTTAATAAACCTCTAAGAGAACTATTATATTATTCTATTTATAGAGCCTCTAAAGAAGATATAAGAGTGCATATAAGCAATAGGTTATATCTTTTGTATAAGCTAGACAAAAGAGTTAATTATAATTATTCTAATAAGTTTTAGTATATATAATAGGTTCTAGCAGATATATATAATAAACAAGATATATAACTAGCTATTAGGAATATTATATATTACTATTTAGCTAAAGGATATTAATATCTATATAAATAAACTGCTTACTAATAGTAATAAGACTAATCCGAATAATAAGACCTTAATAATAATGCGTAACTAAATAATAAGAGAGTTATAAAAGAAAGCTATTAGAAGTGTATATAAGATAGCTATAAAGTAGTATATTATAAGAGATAAAAACAACTAATTTGCGCAACTAATATATACTAGAAGTGCTAAAGAGAATGCATTTATTATAATTAAAGGTAAGTTGTATTTAATCTTTATAGCCTTATTAGTATTATACAAATTAGAGCTAATATTAATTGCAATTAACTTCCTTCGCCTCTAAGGGCTGGTTTGTAGTATATTAACTAACTTACTATTATATAGTTCCTTTATACCTTAGTTACATTTATACCAAATTGGAGAAGAATCTAAGGGATATACTTTAAGAGCCTTTAGCTTTTAGACTAAAGACTTTAGTCCGCTATAATAGTGCCTAACCCAACTAGGCCTTAAAATAGATACAATTAGATTACTATTATTTACTTATATCCGCTCTATTACCTCTAATCTTAGAGACCTCTACCACTTCTAATAATAGAAAGCATAAGAATATTATTAGAAAAGCTAAGCCTAAGCTATCTATAAAGCATTAAAAGATAGATCTAAGTAATACTACTACTTAGAAACTAAAGTTAGCTAACCTTAATAGCCTGGCTGCTCTATTTCCCTTTAATATAAACCTTATATCTAGAACTCCTACTAGCTCTAGCAAGGCTATTCCAAATCCGAGCAATAAATATTATAATACTAATATATTTAGTATTAAAGATAATATATTAGCAACTTAAAAGAGTAGTAGATTAAAAGAAGAGATAGTATAAGGTGATGTAGTAGTAAATAAAAGTGGCGTAGTGATAGAAGAGAGTAGTATAATAGTAGGCAATAATGCTATATCAAATAGTAACCTTCCTTCTAATTCCTAAAGTAAATAGATTATAAGTGTAGTTCTATATAGTAGATATATTTTCTTTAGTTTATAATAAGAAAGAGTATAGTGCTTTCTTTATAAGAGAATAAAGCATTATTATATATATAGTAAGAATTGCCCTAGCTTTACTCTTATATATTATTATATAAATAAACTATATTTTTATAAAGGTTACTTAGACTAAAGTATATATTATAAGAAGATTCTATAAGTAGAGATAAAGAGGGAAGTAAGAAAGGTTATTATAAGAGTAGTAGTTACAAATTATATATACTAATAAATACTATAAAATCTAAATATAAATATAGAAATACTATAAATTTATTTATTCTATAACCTTTAGCCTAACTCTAAGTTTATTTTAGTTAGTATTACTAAACTAATAAATATAAAGTAAATTAATCCTATAAATATTATACTTTATTTAGGCTCTAATTTGCTCTATAGCTAATAGCGCTATGCTCTAAGTAGTAAGTATAGTAGCGCTCTTATATCTATATTTCTATCTTATAAATGTTATACTTTATTTAGGCTCTAATTTGGTGCGCAGCTAAGTAAGCATAGTAGCGCCTATACTACGCCTCTATCTTATAAATATTATACTTTATTTAGGCTCTAATTTGGTGCGCAGCTAAGTAAGTATAATAGTGCTTATACTACGCCTTTGCTCTATAAATATTATACTTTATTTAGGCTCTGATTTAGTGTGTAGCCTAGTAATTATTTGGAATACACTATAAAGGT
>QGMG01001228.1:0-10855 GCA_007825325.1 Lachnellula cervina
TTAGGCGTTTGGAATAGTAGTAAAAGATATCTAATCTGTTTATATACTTTAGAAGTTATAATAGATTATCTAATCTAATAAGATATTATAGGGAGAAGTATAATAAAGATAAAATATTAATATTAGTAAATGGAAATACTTAAAGCACTAGTACTAATAGAACTATAAAGGCCTATAGTTATAATATAATAACTTCTTATAGCTAACTTTTCTTATATAAAAGATAATACCTTAACTCGAATACTAAATAAGTAATTTCATAAAATAATAAGCCTTATATATATAGCTACTCTTAGCGCTACTGTTTTTATAATAAGCTAAATATATTAAAATGCCTTTAAAAGAACTATAATACTTATAGCTCTAGCAGTGGTCTTAAAACTATAGCTAATGTTTTGCACTTTTCTTCTATTATATAATATTAAAATGCTTGATTCCAAAGCAATAATAAGTCCAAGTCCTTTCTATTAGCTATTCTTATATTTTAATACTATTTTTGCGCACTTAGCATAGCATAGCTATTATAGAAAGAGAAAGTAATCGAGCTTTATTTTAAAGTAAAAGCATTAGAAGTATTAGAGGTATCTATTATATTAATATCTTTATTATAAAGATCATTTGCATCTACTATGCTTTGAGAAGATAGGATTTTATTATCTTAAGAGATTTATTATAGTTATTATTATAGTTATAAAGGTGTAGCAGCTTATTATTATAGTTTAGCGAAAGGCTTATTAATACACTCTAAATAGTAATAACTTACTAGTATTAACTGCCTTCTAGAATAGTACTATAAAGCATTTAGAATTAGGGGCTAAATTAATAGTGTTAATAGTATTAATTAATACTATTATTATTGCATTTTAAAAGAAAGAATTCTAAGATGACTTAAATAAGTGAACAATTTTTTATATAATTTATATAAACTTCTAGAATAGCTAAACCACTATTATAAAAATTGTAAAATAGTTTAATCTAAGGCTTAATAGCCCTATAGTTATATATAGATTAATTTGAGTCAAAAATGTAAATATATAAGAAAAATAAAGTATTTTAGATTAGAGAGGAGTTTAATTCCTACGCCTCTATTACTTAAGCTATTTTGATTTATAAACAATCTATGAAAATTTATAAGTATAAATATAAAGGAGCTGATTACTTTATGAATTCTTTATAAATAGTAATATAGTATAAATATAAAGTTTAAATTAAAGGTTTTAATTTATTCTTTTTATTATAGAGATTTATAATACCTTGAAATCCTAAGATTCTAAGATCTTATTCTATTATAAAGCAATTCTATTTTTATATTCCTATTCACCTACCCACCAAATGTTTAAAGATAAAGGAAGTTTACTTATTATAGACTAATTTGTAGAATAGAAATAAGAAGAGACTTTATAAATATATTCTAGCTATTTTTAATATTTAGAATCATTTAAGAGCTTTATTATAATTATAGTATTAGAATGCGAGGTACCTATATAAAGTATATAAGCTAGAGACTAGAATATACTATAATATACAAAGGCTAAGACAGGCAGATTTAGGGCTTAGATAATATATAAAGTAACTATATATAAAAAACAGCTAAATAAAAAGATTTTGCTAAGAAAGTCAAAATGTAATAAGAATAGGCAAATAAAGAGTTAGTAAATAATATATAAGGTTTTAGTATAATAGCTTACTAAAGTAGTGAATAGTATATTTTAACTCTTATATTAATAATAACTTTGCTTCCAACCGACTCTATATTAATAATACATCTTATACTTCTCTACTATGCTTATAAATAATACCTTTTCTTATAAAGATCTACTCTTTTATAATATTAGGAATTCTTTAGTAAAGTAGCTATATAATATAAGTTCACACACTATACTAGCACTCTAATACTCACTTCTAGGCATTAACTATCTATAGAGTCCTAATAATTATATTTAATATCTAATCTTAGAATATTATAACTTTTAAGTAATAGGCAATTTAAAATCTCTCTTTCTATATTCTAGATTAATATCTTAGAGCCTATAGATTATATATTAAAAAAGGCAAAGTGCTACTATCTGCTCTATATAGCGCTAAACCAGACACTATATAGCTCTTTATACACTTTTATTACTTTTTAAAGCTGCCTTATAAGATATAAAATAGTATCTAGATAGCTTATATAAATAGCTAAGTAGAGCAGTACATTATAATCTTATAATAAACTAATTACTATATTGGATTTAAATATTAATTACAACTTCTAATTGCTCTTATTATAAACTATAAGCTTTAAGAAAAGGCTTTCTAGTAGTATAGCTTTAGTTTTAGTATAGTAGACTTAAAGTTAGCTAATTATTTTAACTTTAAGAATAATTAGCTCTTTATTTATAATAGAAGAGTATACAAATTGCTTATATTAACTAGAGCACTCTAAGATAATAATTAAGAGCATATTAGAGTTCTTATAATGCCTTTATATAACTAGTAAGCTATGCCCTTTATACTAGTGCTTACAATGCTAATATATAGCTCTTAGAGTTAAAAGTAATAGAGCTAACTTTATAAATGCAATTATAGGCTTTATTAAGTTAAAGTTGCTATATATACTTATTAGTAATAGTAGAGAGAATAGAATCTATTTAAATAGGTTAGTGTTTATTAAAAGTAAGATCTAAAGGCTTCTAGCTTAGAGTTAAGAAACTTAGAATAGACTAGTAAAGGCACTAGAGCTAAACATTTATATTAAGGTTATTTCTATATTTATAGCAAAGCAGTATAGGATTAATAGGCTTGTATAATAATAATAGATAGTTAGTATTACTTTAGTAATAAGAATACAAATAATATATAATAGCTTCTAGGTCGAGATTATAAAGTTAATAGTTTAGGCTTTAACTTAAAGCTTATATATAATGCTTATAAGGGAATTAGGCCTTTATAATATAGTATTAGTATACCTTTTACTTTAGTTATTAGAGATAAGAGCTGAATTCTATATATAGGTTTTTTTTATTTCCTTTTTACTTATAAGTGCCTCTAAGTTATAAGAGAAATATAGTATATCTAAAAGATAAATACATACTAGTATTCTATGCTATAGATAATATAATATGCTATAGTTTATATATTTGCTCTTTTTTGTATTATAAACTAATTATATTTCTATATCTACTATTAAGTTTGTATTTATAATATAAACTTAAAGAAAATAGTAATTATAGTTACTACTAGTAAGAAATCTATAGTTTATAACTTCACGCAAGTGTATTTCTTCCCTTTTATACTATTATACTTAAGGATTATAGCTATGCTATTCTTATTTTTAAAATGCTAGCGTATCTTATAATATATATTTCTGTAAGTATTATACTCTTAAATAATATCTAAGAGGTTATACTTTATCTTAATCCCTATACTCAACTAATAATACTCTATATAAAGCCTTTTAAATATTCTCTTAAAGTTGTAGTCTACTAGCACCCTATAGTCCCTTTTTATAAATTAGAAGTAGCTAGAAGTCTAAAGGAGAACTAAAGGGAGATAATTAAGAATATTAATCCTGTAACTAGTATAAATCCTACTATATGCTACGCCTTTTAAATATAGTATAATATGCAATCTAATAGTCTAGTCCTTAAAGTGATACAGCTTAAATTAATACTAAAGTGTAGCTTATAAAATAGAAAAGTTTAGCCGGATATTAATATAGTTTACCTAGCTATTTATATATTTAGATAGATAAGAAACCTTAAAGAAAGAGTATATATATATAAGTGAAACTCTAATAAACTCTAGTTATGCACTAGCTAGCAAGTCTAGATAGTATTAAAATAATACCTAACTAGTAGTACTCTTACTAAACCTTTAATTATTAAAGGCTTCTAAGCTCTATTAAAATTAGTTGCAATTAGTAATATAAGCTTTTAGGCTAAGAGTGCTCTAAGGCTATATAATAATATTATAAAGGGTTTTAGTCGAATAAGAAAGCTTATTCTCTATAAACTTATTAAGTTAGTTATAAATAATATAGCTTAGGTTTAGTTAAATAGCAGCAATAAGAATGCAATTATATATAAATAATATAATAATCAAATAGACTTCTATAAAGAAGCGAAGCTACTTATTTTATAAATCTTATAATATAGTCCTATTAAGAAGATTCTATCTAGGCTTAATCGAGTAATAGAGGAGTATAATAGCACTAGGCTTAGCTTCTATATTGCCTTTATAGTATATTATATAAACTTAGTAGAGGCTGCTATTATATAATACTCTAAGAACCTTAGCTCTAAGCTTATAAATAGTATTTATATTAACTAGATTGCTAGCCTATTTAAGAAATATATATAATAAAGTCTAAATAGTCTACTTAGACTTATTATTAAGCTAAGACACTCTAGCAAGCTAAGATCTAAAAGTCTTAGTATAAGTATAAGTATAATAAAGAGGAATATACTATAAGAGGTTAGCGCAAATCTATTTTAGAACTCTATACTCTTCTACTAAACAATTCTTAGACTAAGAGGAAGCTATTAATATTATAGAAGATTAATAATAATGAAATACACAAATTAAATACTTAGTAATTAGAAATCTAAGGCTTATATAATATAATAGGAGTGTAATAGTTACTATAGAAACAGACAAGGTAATACGAGGCTATAGTATTACACTTAAAACATTTTAGCAAGTTATTATACTAAAATAAGAGCGGGCATTAAGGGGCTTTAGTAAAGGCTTATAGCTTATATATATATAATATAGCTAATATCTAGCGCGAGATGCATATTATATTATAACCTTTTCTTATTAATAATAGGTTTATAATAGAAATAGGAAATTTTATAACTATATACTAAGATAAGACTAAAAGAATATAACTATAAAGCAGATATACAATCTTAGAGTTATAGCTAGAATAATAACTATGCAGATATATTTATCTTATTAAAAAACTTATATTCCCTTCTTATATAATTCTAGATATAATAGTTACTTAGAGCTATACTTATACTTAATACATTTAGTATTATAGTAATAAATATATTTAAGATAAATGAACTCTTAATGCCTTTTACTATTTGTTTCTAATATAGCTAACTAATTTAGTAATAATAGGCTACTTTAAAGCACTAATAACTAGAAGAGATAATATAAATATAAATAAGCTTTATAACTAGATAGAGGAAGTAGTATATAGTATTATTAGTATTTGGCCTATAGCTCTAGTAGTCTAACTATATTTAGAAGTAGATATAAAAGTTAAAATAAAAGGAGATATACTAAGACTTATAATAATAGTTATAAAGAGAAAGCGTAGAGAGTCTTTAGATACTAAAGAGTTTAGTTAGTTCACTAAGCAGCCTAGGCTTACTATTATATCTAATAATCTTAAGCAGAAAGAAAAGCATTTAGAAAGCCTAAATAAGTAGTCTAAAGTAAATATATAATATTATTCTAGAAGGCTAATTATATTACTTAGAAAGGAATATTTAATAGAAATCTAAAACTTAGATACTACTTATAGAAATAGCTAATATAGCACTATAGATTAAGAGTAAGAAGCAGAAGAAGTAAAAGAAGAAAAAGAAAAAAAAAGTTATTTTAGAGAAAGGGCTAGAAATCTAGAACCTAGATGCTGCTTATAGAAATAGCTAATATAGTACTATAGATTAAAAGTAAGAAGTAAAAGAAATAAAAGAAGAAAAAGAAAAAAAAGTTATCTTAGAGAAAGGGCTAGGAACTAGAGACTAGACCTAGCCTATAAAGGTATAAGCTAGGTATAATATATAAGGGTAAGCTAATACTAGCCTTATAATAATAGACTAGTACTATAACTAGTGCAGCTGCTTATAATATATTATTAAGCTATTATGCCTAATATATAAAAATCTAATATAAGATAGCACTTCTATGCCTAAGTAGTAATATAGAAACTAAGGTATTTATAAGGCTACTTAGTATCTTTTAATTAGAATATATTTAGATTTTTAGAGTGCTGCAGAATAATAAAAGTTAGGTATATAAAGTTAAGAGGTTTAAATAGTATATATAACTATAGTGTTCTTATAATAATATTCCCCCTTTATATAGTATAATAT
This sequence comes from Lachnellula cervina, assembly GCA_007825325.1. Classification (NCBI taxonomy): domain Eukaryota; kingdom Fungi; phylum Ascomycota; class Leotiomycetes; order Helotiales; family Lachnaceae; genus Lachnellula; species Lachnellula cervina. The sequence continues at coordinate 6,093 of QGMG01001228.1, forward strand.
TCTTAGGACCTTAAAGTTGTTTTAATATAATAGTATACTAAGTAGAAGCTAGATTATAAATATATATTAGTATTAGAGCTTTTATAGACTATTTATTAATTAATATAATATAGCTAATTAGAAAATATACTTTAGTAGTAGATATATAATAGCTAGTGATTAGATAAGTTATATTAATTATCTACTTAAGAATAATACTCTAGTGCAACTATCTAAGCTATAAATAGCAAGTAGTATAAAGAAGAACAAGTATAAGCTTTTTAAAAAGATAGTACTAAGAATTATAACTAATAGTTTCGAGCTTTTAGATTATCTTAAAGTGCTTAGATAGATAGAACCTCTAGACTAATAAATATATAAGCTAGGCTATAGTTATTTTATATATATTTTTAATTAAAGTGTTTAGTATAGTAGTATAATTATATTATAACTAACTAGTTAGTATATAATACTATTATACAATTATAATGCAAGCAGAACTTCTATTTAATATTTTAATATATAATAAGACTTATTAGAAGTTCTATACAGATTAGATGCTTGAAGGTTATAATAATAGTATAGGAATATTAAAAGTAGCTAATTAGAGTATAAAAGTAATACTAAACTTAATACTATAATAATAAAAGAAAGTAACTACTATAAGATCTTAAAATGCCTATTATATATTAAATAGAGTAGATCTAGTTTAGATTAAGATAAAGAGTATAAGATCTAGTATAGCTGAGTTAAAGCTATAGAAGTCTAATAAGTTAAGCCTCTAGGCTTAGAGTAAGTATTATAAAGTTATAAGAGTAGTACTTATAATAGGCACGGATCTCACTAAACACTTAAATGCAATAGAATTAGAAATCGAATCTCTATATAATGAAATAATATATATTATAAGCAGTTAATATAATATAACCTTAAAAAACATAGCTTTAATCTAAATATTTTATAGTAGGCCTACTATTCATAACTTCTTATAAGTAAACTTATCTCTCTTTATACTATTATACTTAAGTATAATATCTGCGCCTTATTAATCTTAAAAGCGCTAGCGAAGTATAATATAAGGCAAGGCTATTAGACCTCTAATATTAAAGATAGCTCCTTATAGCTTATATATAATATAGTAGGCTCTATTAAATATCTAATAAATTAAGTCTATAAGTATAAAGATCTAGGCATTATTATTATAAAGCTATAGCGACTGTTCTTAAACTTATATTAGAACTAGAGGGAGCTAATTAAGAATAAGTATCTTAATATAAGCTAAGGCCCTAGTATAGGCTAAGCCGGATTAATACTAGTTAGAAGAAACAAATATAGTAGAAGGCTCCTTTATAAACTTTTTCTATAGTCTTTATCTAAGAGTATAGCCTAGTATTAGGCTTGCTTCTAAAGTATTAAATGTGCTATATAAGAGATTAGTATTTAGATTTATAATGCAACTATTATAATACTAGAAGGCAAGGTATATAATAATAAACTCGACTTATAGTACACTAGTTATTATAACTTCTAAGCACTTAATAACTAATATAAAAGTACTAACTTTAGCACTAAAGTCCTTCTTATAAAAGTTTATATAACTTTTCTAGAAGCAATTATACTATACTATATAAGCTTAAAGAGTTAGAATGCTTTAAGACTAGGCAACAATGCTATAAAAGGTTCTAGTAAAGCTATAAAAGTTATTTTCTGCAAATGTATTAAGCTAATTATATATAATATAGCTAAGATTAAGTTAAATAGTAGTAATAACTATATAGTTAAAGGCATATAAGTTCTAGGACTAGCAAACCCTAGTATAGAAGCAGAGCTGCTTATCTGTAGCATTTATTAGTATAACTGCATTAATATAATCCTATGCTTATAGAAAGTTGTAATAAATAGGAATTACTAGGCTATAGTCTGCTCTAGTGCCTTAGAATAAGATAAGTTGCTTCTATTTAGGTTTATAATTATATATTAAGTATAGAATATTAAATATAAAATATTAAATCTTATTTCTAGTTATATACTTCCTAGCCTCGAATATAAAGGTTTAGAATAAAGCCTATATAGTATTAGCAGACTTATTATTAAGGCAGAACAGTTTATATTACTAGGCCCTAGAAGTCTTAGTATAAATAAAGAGAATAATAAGAGAGGACTAATAGAATAGAGTAAGTATAAAGCTATTTTAGAACACCTAGCTTCTTAAGAGTATATAGTCTAGATATATTAGGTGTAATAGAAGCTATAAGAGCGGCAGAGGGCTAATTATATATAGTACTACTATATAATAATAGATAGCAAATATTATAAGGTTTAAAAGTATAATAGAACAAATAAGTAAGAAAGGAATAGAAGGATAAATATAAGGCTGCGTAAGGCTAATAGAATATGCTTTATAAATAATAAACAAGCTAATACTAGAAGAGGCTAAACGGAACTATTTAATGAATTTATAAGAATGCCTTATATATTTAAGCAGATAGGTATAAAGAAAGTAAATACTAATTATTAAAATAATAGTAGTATAGAGTTTTAGTATAATAGAATGCTAGAACCGGCAGAAAAATAGACTACTACTACTAAGTAGTATATATAGACCTAAAATTGACTTAATATATTAGAAGAATAATATTAGAACCTTATTTAAACTTCTAAGCTCTATATCTTTAAAGAATAATAAACTATAATACTCACACTATATAATACAATTAAGATATATTAAAATATAAGGTTAATAAGAAGTATATTAATAGAATTAAGCGTAAGTAATAATCTTAGCATTATAAACATATTAGTAATAAGTATTAAACCCCTCCTAGTATTAGACTTTATAAGAGTAGTCCTATATTAGAATGCCTGCGCTTAGCTTAATAAAGCTGCGGCTAAATATATTATTTATAGTATAACTTATAAAATAGTAAAGAGCCTATTAATCCTAGAGGCGTAGGTAGCAATTATAATAGTAGTTATAAAAGGTATATAAATAATAGAATTAGTATTAGTAAAGATAAAGAAATATATAAAGTATATAGTAGTAGTAGTAATTTTATACAAATTAGATATACTTGGTATACTATATAGTTTAACTAAATTAGTGAACTTCTACTAACTAAGAAGGCTATAAATGCAAGTATTATAAACACTTTAAGAAGAGAAAGGTTATAGATAAGAGAGTCGTAGTAGTAGCTAAAGGCTAGATATATAATCTAATTATAACCCTTTTAGCAAAGCTATAATATAGAGTTAAACTATATATAGACCTAGCATTGCAGCTAGGATCTAAACTAAATAATAACTGCTATACAATTATTATAATTAATATAGAAGCCTAGAAGCTTAATAGCTTAAAGGTAATAGAAGTAAGAGTCGCATAGCTGCAATCGGATAATATTACTACTACTATTAAGATAGAGGTAATAAATAGCTATAGATATTATTATCTAATTATAGATAAGTATTATAATCTATATAATAGTATATATATCTTAGATAAGAAGAATAACTTTCTATTTAGTAGCTATAATATCTAAGTAAGAGTAGAGTTAAAAGATATAATAATATATATTAATAGAGTTCTAGAAGCAGTAAAGGCCTAGAGCCCTATTATTTTAGTAGGCTATAATGTTTAGGCTAATATTAAATAGCTTAAGCAACTTAGATACAATCTCTTAGAAATAGATATACTAGATACTATACTAGTGTAGCAAGGCCACTATAAGCTTTAAAGCCAGCTAAGCCTATAGAATATATTATATAACTTAGAGGTAAAGAGGTAGAATTAGTATAATATAGGTAATAATATAGTTTATACTCTTTATAAAGGGGTGAAGCTACTAGAACTAGTAGTAAGAAAGGCAGAGAGGACTAAGATAGAAAAGAATAAAGCTATATATATAAAGGCAATAGAGTAATATAAGAAGCTTAATCTATTAGATTTAGTAGATTAGCTAGCCGGCAGTTTATAAATAGAAAGAGCAAAATTATAAATACTGCCTTTTAATATAAAAGTAAATAGAAAAATAATAGCATTATATAGTAGTAGGGTTTATAGCAAATAAAGGGTAAAGCAACTAGTAAAATATTAATACAACTATTACTAATTAGTTCTATACTTAAAATTAATATCTATTAGGTTTTATTAAGCCTTGTAATCCTATGCTTATTCCTTACTATATCTCTTAAAGAAGAGATAAAATATTAGGATCCTATTATACTACTTTATAATATTAATCTTAAGTAGCTAGGAAAAATAATAAAAGAAAGCCTAAGATTAGATCCTTTAAGGCGCTAAATCTATAAAGCTGCTTATTAAGATAATACACTAAGCTAGAATGGACTATAGAGATATAGCTAATATTAAAGTAATAGTTTATATAGGAGCATATATATATTTAGACTAGAATAGAAATAGCTTTGCTAGTAATAAGATAATAGAGGGAAGAATACTAAAGGAGATAATAATAATAATAAGGGCCGTTTTTATAATGCTAGCATCTAATAGTAGTGCTATACTATCTATTAGTATAACACTTAGATCAGATCTTAAACTAAGAGGAGTTCTAATAAATAGAGCTATAATAGTTCTGAAAGGGAATAGTAAGATATAAAGTAACTAAATGCAACTAGATAAGAATATAACTAAGATAATAAATAGTAAAGAAAGCAAGCAGCAGAGAATAGAATAGGATTAATGGCTACTACTTATAAGATAATATATTTTGCTTATTACTTATTATATACTAGAAGGTAATAGAATCTAAGTAATACTTAGTTTATAT
>QGMG01001229.1:0-10853 GCA_007825325.1 Lachnellula cervina
AAATGATTCTTCAAGTGTGGAGTAAAAACAGTCTCCACTGTCAGACTTAAAAAAAATGCGAGTACGTGTTCATACCACATGTCACGTTCCTGTGACAATAAGAAGTTATACAGGTATGCACGCGCTTACGTGACTGTAAGCGAGTGCGAGCGAAGAAGGACAACCCGATTAATCAATTAGGCGAGTGCGAGAGGTGCGGGACGACCCGATTCATCTATTAGGCGAGTGCGAGATGTGCGGGACAATATACCTTAAAATTACCACGCCTCCCCAGCGAAACCTCTTTCTTACGGCCGAGAGTCGTGTAAATAGGGTTTCACCGGGGCTCAGCACTGTCAGCCTCCTACGATGGTGCAGCAGCATCGGCGCTTTTCGACCAATAACACTTATCGATCGCCGCGACACGCAATGGCTGCCAAGAGGGGCTGCAAGACAAAGGAATGTAGACTCTCCCAAGACAAAGGAAATGCTTGAGTCTGCTTCTTATACGTAAGGTCGACGTGTCGTGCCGCAGGCATCAGCTTTCGCACCGTCCATCCACGCGTGCATTGATCGAAGGAATATATCAGACCAGGTAAATACACTTGTGTAGACATACATAGTCTGCTTTTTCATCTCAGCCAGCTCACAACACTCTGGCATCCACTCACTCTTCATCCTAGGAGACCCTTTTTCTTCTGGCCCGCCACGACTTTGCTCTACCACCAAATCAACCCAGTTTGCCTTCCTTCTCCGCCTCTCTTTGGCAGCTCTGCCACCTCTGCCACCTCTGTCACTCTGGCACCTTGATCTTTTGAGTCTCGTCCATTCCGCCCTCGACTCAACGCATCTTCCACCCCCCTTACCACCTTACCACGATGTCGTCCCCCGATCCCTCCCAGTACCTCGTCACCTTCGGCCCCGACGCCAACTGCACCCTCGCCCTATGCCCCGTCGAAGCCTCCCTACAGGGCTACCGGCCAGCCCTCGGTGTGCAAATCGCCTTCATCGCCCTCTTCGGCGTCTCCATGTTGATTCACCTGGCTCAGGGCATCCGCTACCGCACCTGGTTCTTCGCCAGCATGATGGCGCTCGGCTGCATCGGCGAGACGATCGGTTACGGCGGGCGCATTTTGCTGTACCAGAACCCCTTCTCCTTTGACGGCTTCATCATCGAGATCTGCTGCATTACAATCTCGCCCGTCTTTTTCGCCGCTGCCATCTACGTCTCGCTCGTCAGGGTCACGAATTTTTTGGGCCCCGAAGCTTGCAGGTTTCCGGCCAAGATATACGTGTGGGTGTTTGTGCCTTGCGATATCGTTAGTTTGATCTTGCAGGCCGTGGGCGGCGCGTTATCATCGAGTTCGGTGGGAAGTGACAAATCGGGCGAGTACATCACGCTTGCAGGTCTGGCGTTCCAGGTCTTCACTCTTACTGTCTTCATCGTTATGGCGTTAGACTACCTCTTCCGCTACATCTCGTACCGTAAGTCTCAGCAAGTGGATCAACGCCGGATCCTCTCGACGCGCCTCATGATCTTTGGCGTTTTCTTCTCGGCATCTATTCTTTTTATCCTCATCCGTTGCTGCTACCGTATTGCCGAGCTCGGTCAAGGATACAGTGGGTCAATCTTCCGCGAGGAGGGTCTGTTTATTGGGCTGGAGTCGGTAATGGTGATCCTGGCAGTGTTCGCCTTAAACATTGCTCAACCAGGTACGGTTCTGTCCCATGTAGGGAAATTCTCGTTCGTACTGACAGTTGCAGGCTTCGCATTCCAGAACCGCACTCAGGAGGCCTATGCAACCTATGGTAACAAGGTTGAACACGAACCCAGCTCCGAGTTAAGAGAAATCACTCCGACCCAAAAATAAAACAAGTCGTAAGGCAGGCCGCCAACAGCCCTCGAGCAGACGGCAGAAGCACCAACCTGGCGATGAATATGTTGCCCATCCGATGGGATCGGCGCACATTGGGCTTGTAACAGGGTCTGAATGGTCTAACGAAGGCCATCTGATCCATGCTGAAGCAGAATAGGCGTGTAGGCTAGCGTTGGATGGAATTTTCTTTTTTGTATTATGTTCGTCGCCAGAATAATCATATTCTACCCAAGAGATAAGTATTAAGTACCCAGCCAAAAAGACCCAAGAATACTGCGATCAGGCTTTCAACTTAGACAGCTCAATCAACCTTGCCTCAAATTTTGACAAATAGACTTTAATTGCTTCGACGGTTTTCTCATCACCTAAAAGCTCACGAACCTTCTCGATGTCTACCTTTATGTGTTCCTTCCTCACTTGTCGTACCATTAACAATGGAAATCCCTGAATTTGAATTTGAATTTGAAAGCAGATACTGCGCTATGCTACAGTACCGGAGTACATGGCAAAAGCTACCCCCAATAGTTTATCTAGATCTAGACGCTGTCTTACTCCGTAACTTTGCGGAAGATGGGTACTGTACAACAAGGCTGTCGATCCAGTAGGCTTAGCGAGCGGGCCCTACTGGTGCTACATGTTATTGCGCAATTGTTACTGGACTGTAGACGTTTAGTCGCAACCAAGGAACATGTGGCGCCACGTGCGGGCACCGCTTGCGGGCCGAACCGATTTAGCTCTAGATTTAGTTAATCGCTCGGAACAGACCGATCTATAGCTCCACTTCATGGCCGTGCATGTCAAGGCCCTGTATTTTATCACAGTACTATCCCCCCCCCCTTAATAAATGTTATTTGGTGGGGGGCCTCCACTCTATACGAGCGCCCCTACAGGGGAGTGAGTTAGGGGGTTTAGCTAGTAAAATCACTAGGATTTTATACTATATCAGCATGCATATAGCGTCTTTTTGCCCCTTTCCGACCCATTTTTGACCTCTTTCATCTATAATTAAAGCTATTTAGACGCAAATTTAGACGCAAACATAAGCAATAATATTACTCCTTACTCTTAGCGCGCAATCTCACTCTCTTAGGAGCCTCCTAAGAGCCAAATCGACCCTCTAGCGCCTATATAGTCGCAAATACAGGCTTAAGTCAATCTCACTCCTTCTCCTAAAGCCTCTCTCACTTTATCACCTACACCTATATTAATGCCTATGCCTGTTTTATATAATCCATAGCCTGATATAGATTGCCTTCTTGCAATAGGCCTCCTAGAATACAGCTCACCTCCTACGCCTCCTCTCTTCTAACTAGATTTCACCTACTAACCGCAAGCACCTTTCACTACTCTTATACTCTCTTTCTCTTCTATAGAAGGGACGCCTTCTACGCCTTCTTTAAGCTTATCTACGCAAGGGACGCCCTCACCTCTTTAGCTCGAGCTATATTCACCTCCTAGCTACTCTAATAATATCTATATAAATGCGGCTCTATATGCAGCTTTAAACTCGCAAAACCCGCCGCAGACACCTATTAAGCAGCATGCTTCTTATACTACGCATAGCGACCGCATTTGCATTAAAACAGCCCTAGAATTTAGTGCTACGCTAAAGCAAATTAGAAACAAATATAGCTTCACTCTATAGCAAATCTAGCTAGCTAAGCATAGCCGTTCTACTCTTCAAAAACTAGGCAATTGCGGCCGAAAACAGTCTAAAATCACTACACTATAGTGCAAGCGTCTATAGTAGATTCTAGAATCACCTTCTTATAAGCATATTACATTTTAGTATATTCTCTCTCTTACGCCTCACTTAGGCTTATAAAACTGCGGCCAACAGGCAATATTAATAGTAATGTATATGCTTAGCTATAGTAGAAGAGTTATAAAAAGAAAGAGGTTTTCTAAGAATCTAAAAGTTATCTAAGAATAGTTAAACTTTATAAGAGAAGGCATTACTTAGTCTAGAGAAAGGCTCTTTTAGTAGATGTTTTCGGATAAAGTTTAGATAATAAGAAGCGCGCATATATAATCTTTTATTATAGTCTTAAATAATAGAAGTGATTAATTTTAGCTTAAAAACCTACTATATAAGTATAGTAAACAATCTGCTTAGATGTTCTATAGTATAATTTGAAATAGAAAGAAAGGATTTAGTGTTTTTTTAGAGAAGAAGTAAGGCTTTATAGATTTAGTAATATATAATGCATTAGTTTTAACTAATATAGAGAGGTTTATTCGAATTATAAAAGAGGGAAAAGAGAGAGTTATTTAGATATAAAATAATACTTCTTCTTATAGGTCTAAAGCAACTAAAGCAAATCTTAAGTAATAGTATATTTCTTTTATTAAGTAGCTACGCTACTTTTCTAATTTAAATCTTATAGAGCATATATAGAATTAGATAAAGAATTGGATTTAGAAGCATTATTATAGAGCATATTATAATACTACTAATATTTCTTATTCTAAGCTAAAAGAGCTTATTATACAGGCTTAGAAAGCTATTTCTAAGAGCTATATTACCTCTTTTTATAACTTGTAATAGAGAAGATATTAAGCTGTAATTAATACTAGAGAAGAACTAACTAAATATTAATTCTATACTTTATATATATACAAATAGTCTTACTTTTATAATGTAGAGCCTGATTTAATTAGCGGAAAGCCTCTATAACACTCTCTTATATGCGTGATATTACATTTATATAAAGGCTTGCAATTTAATATTTATTAAGGGGGGGGAAATAGTACGCAGACTTGTATTAGTCTATAGTACTGTACAAGAAAGAGAAGATCACAGAGCGTACTTCGTATTACAGATTATATTAGAACTTTAAGTGTTTTAGAGTAGAGTAAAGAAGTTTCTATAAGCTTAGCCTCAATATATAATAAGAATAAGCGGATTTAAATAGGTGTTATATAGAGATAAGCTTAGGCTAGCTAATAAGTTAGCTATTATTCAATCAGTTAATCAGCTAGAGGTTTTTAGATTAGCTAATCAGTTAAGGCTATAAAATAAATTAGTTAATCAGTTAGTAAAATTTAGATTAGCTGCTAATTAGCTATAATATATAAATTTCTAGATTATAAGATTAGTTTAGAGAATAAGAAGTAAGGTTTTAGTAATGCTTTTAGAGTGATTCTAACTAGATTAGAATGTTTTTAGCCTTATCTAGCTTTATATTCTAGGCTAAACTCGTAAGAATTCTAATTTTCCTACCGAAATATTTTAATCACTAGAACCTTTATATTATTTTATCTCAAATCCAATATAATTATATCTTTTAGAGCTCTAATACTATTAGATATTAATACTATATCTATTAGAATTATAAGTGTTAGTTATAATAGAAAGACTTTATAGTTATATAATATAGCTTAGTTAGTATAAGGGCATTCCTTTTATGCCTTAATACTATAATATAGAATGCTATATATTATTAATAGAAACTAGAATCAAGTCTATACTACTAGTAGAGAAGTGATTATATATCTAAACTTGTAATACTAATACTAATTAGTAATTATCTTATAGGAGATACTATAAAGCAGCTAGGATCGAATATAGAAGAGGCAATTTAGAGAAAATTTTCGATCTATTTTTGCGCTTACAAAAAGCAATAATAGAATTATAATCTCTCTAAAGGAGGCATTAAGAACTCTTAGCATTTTTCTAAAAGAAAAAGTAATTAGCATTTAGACATTCTTCTAAAGGGAGGCTACTAGTGTTTGTTTTTAATTAATTTAAAGGATTTTTAATAATCACTCTAAAGGGGAGGTCTAAAAAGGTTTGTATCTATTATATAGAATAACTAAAGCTTTATAAGTAATCTAAATAGACTAATCTAAAGAGAAGGTCTAAAAGAATATTTAAAGAATATCTTATTAAAAAGTATTATAAAAGGAAGCTATTATAATTGAGACGGCTTTATCTTAATACTAATATCCTTCTATTTATAATTTTAAAGTCTGAAATTATCTTAAAACACTACTAGTAAAGCCTTGCCTATAGGGTCTTAGTAGCACAAAATAGTATACTTAAATAAGTTAGACACTAGACTTGTAAAAGAAGAACCTATTAATTAAGATTAGAACCTGATCGATCTATAATAAGAAAATAATTCGAATAATCTAAATAATCCAAATTAGCTACCTCTATTATAAATATTCTTGAAATTGCTATTTCTAGAACCTTTAGAGTAGCTAATAGAACAAATAGTAAAGCTGCCCCTATAGGGTCTAAGTAAGCAAATTATAATTAGTATTCTAATACAATATAAGAATTTAGTAAAAGAAGCAAAATAGAAATCTAATCTAGATCTATTAATAATTAATCTTATAAAACCTAATAATATTTCTATTAAGAAGATTATTAGATATTTGCTCTACTATCTGCTATTATATTATAAGATAAAGTGGTAGGATAAAGTATTATAAAGCAATTATATTTACAATTTTAAGAGATAGTTAGAGCAGCTATTTATAAAGGCAGCTTATTATAATATTAGAGACCTTAGAGGCTATTTGTATTAATAAAGCGTTTTTATTCAAATTGAAGATACTATTATGCCTTACCTAATAGATGTTCTAAAGAAGAAATTTTCTTATTAATAGACACTAAAAGAGATCGATTACTAAATGTAATATAGCATCTATTTCTTCTCTTTAAACAATCTAAACCTCGAGAATAAATTTGATTTATAAATATTAGTAAAGGGATTAGTATCGCATAAAGGCTTGATTAAGCTATATACTATATAACAAATCGATCCATTAAGACAACTAATAGGCATTACTAAGCCAATTACATTAATTGCACAAAAATGAGAGCGATCTTATAAAGTATATTATCTAATACTAATAGTCTCTAAAGAAGGCAATATATTAAAAGAGCCTAGAATAATAGAAGCCTTTAATATAATAATTAGACTCGATAGTAATAAGCTAAAGAATAATAAGAAGGAATCTTATTAAAACAATAAGAAGAAATAATTATATTAGAATAAGATTCTTTGTTAGAAGAAAGAGCAAGCTATTAATTATATTAAAGACACTAACAATTATTAGAAGAAGCTAAACTTATTATAATAAAGTTAGTAATATAGTTTTATAGAATCTAATAATCGATATATCCTTTATAATAAGAGGAACTATTAGCTATTTAATAAACTATAATACTAAGAGCATAATAATTATTAATATAATTAAGGTAATAGCTTTAGTAATAGCTAGGGCGCTATTATAACTAGTAATAACTTCTTAAATCTATTCGAATTTAAAAGTATAGTCTCTGCGCCTCTTAATAATAAAATTATTATAAAGCAAATAACAGATTTGAATAAGCTTTATAATAATAAATTGAGATATAGTAGAGGGCATTATAATATAATTAATATTAAACTAATAATTTTCTATAAAAACTATAAAACTATAAATTTCCTTATATATTTCTATTATTACACTTTCTCTTATATACTAAAAGATAATGCTGCCGCATTCTTTTACTAATTCCTTATAGGAAAACATCTTAATCTTCTATTACTAATTAAGTATATAAAGTCTAAATTTGAGACGAAGAAAAGATAGAAGCATTATATAAAAGAATAGCAAACAATTACACTCGAAACAATTAGTCTAGAAATAAAGAATAAAATAAAAGATTAGTTAGAATGCCTCTAAATCCTCTTTATAAGACTAGTAATAATCTAAAATAGATTACTACCAAATTAGTAAGAGATAGAGAACCTTTATAATAAAGTTATTAAAGCTTATAGAATAATAAAGAAATATAGAAAATGTAAATTCCTTTCTATTATATTCTATTATAGTGTTTGTGCTTAGCTACAAATAGCTATATTAGATTTAATAGAACTAATATCAAATTAGTAAAAGCTTATAAGATAGTATTAGTAGTATTAGCTTAGAAATAGATATAATGCAAATTATATTAATTGAAGCTATTTAGAAAGAGGCGGATTATATAGAAACGTAATAAAATCAGCGCTAAAGACTTATAGCAAATGCCGATTTAATTAGAATCGATCTATAGATTAGTTATTATATTAGAAGAAATGTTTTATATACTAAAAAGAGAGATACTAGTTAATAATACATATAAGCAATAAGCATAAAGCAGTATATATAAAGTTTAAGAAAAAGATATATAACTCTAATGCTTTAAAGGCTAAATATAATAGCTTTCTTATAGAAATAAAAGGTATTTCAAGGCTGAATAGTAATAATAATAATGCTATATATAAAGGATATATAATAAATAAGAAGAAGAATAACCCTAATAGCAATAATAATAATTTAGACTATATATTATTAGGAAGCTTCTTTATCTAATATAGAGATGCAAAAGGTAAGAATATAATATTTATTTTAGCTAATTAGTTAGCTAAGTATACATTTATAAGAACTAATATATTCTTTATAATAAAGGTTCTATAAGCATTTTTAGCTAATATATTATTAAATAAAGCACCTTCTAAAATACCTAAATTAATATCTGAATCACTTCTAAAATTATACTTTATATCACTCGAATCACCTAAAATATTATATACATTATAGTTGGAAATAAAGAGATCTAATGCCTTCACTTTTAAGAACAGATACGCATTTATATTTTAGGGAATTATATTTAATAGTAAAGTAGTAGAGATATTAATAGTAGAAGCAAATTAGATAGCTATAATTCAGAAGCTATTCTCAAATTTGAAAATAGATAATTATTTAGTAAGAAAGTATATAATTTGTTTTAGTATAGAAAAAGGCACTATATTAAAGGGATTAATTATAGTGCCTACACTAGTAGAACTAATCCTATTTTATATTATTAATACAAATACGCTATTTCTATAATGTATCTAGAATATAAATAATATATAAGTGTATCTAAATAACCTTTAAAACGTTCTCGTTTAAAGCATTTTAAAAGTTCTAATTATTAGGAAATTTAAGCATCTATAGATACTCCTCGATCAATTAGATTAAATGCTAGTATATTACTATTTAATAGAACCCAAATTGCATCAAATCTATTACTATTTTAAACACTCTTCTATTTAGCATTTCTAGATAATACTTAAGAGAGCTAGTTATAATATTAATAGTAATACTATTTGTAATCTAACTAAATACTACTACTAATACTAAATGAACTAGAAGGCACTAAGATAATTTAAGTTCACTTTATATAATAATATAGCCTTTAATTATAAGGTTATAATAGATATCCTTTAGCTAGATAATAACTCTATTTTGCAACTTATTAATATAGTTATAGAATTCTAAGTAGCGCGATTTTTAGTAAATATATTAGCCTAATATGCATTTAATACTCTTAAGAAATACTAGATCGATATATATTAGAGACTCTTTAATTTTATAGTTTATAATATAGAAATAAATTTTATATTAGTTAAGTTTTACTAATATATATAATCTCTAGCTATTTAGATTAAGAAAGTAGCTATTAAAGTATATAATTTAATAGGAAAGATAGAATATTACTATACGCTATTATAATAATTATTTGAGATTCTAATAGATAACCTAAAAGGGATATTACTATAAGAAAATATATTATAAATAGTAATAAAATTAGTTAATAACTTAATAGGACCTAATAGCCTTATATTTACTTTACTAGTTTTTAGGGCCTACTTAAGAATTGTAAAGGACTTACTACTATTACTAAACATTGCGATTTGCGTAGAAGCTATTTGTAAGGCGATCTATAAAGTGTATTAGCTTTATATAAAATGCTAGGTTAGAAATGCGCTTAGAATAAGAAATAGCTCTAACACAGCGCCGATTTATATACTAACTCTCTAATTAGACGTTCGCGTCTATAGGAAGAATAAGTTATAATATAGACTATATAAGCTAATTATAATTTAAGAAGAGAATTACATTTTAGATCTACTAAACAGTCTAATAAGCTTCTAAACTACTAAGGTTAAACTGTTTCTAATAAACGAGCATAGTAATAAAGTCGATAATAATAAGTGAAACGCTAATCTAATACCTCTCACAGAACCCCTAGAACTAATATATAATAATACAGTTCTAGGAAGCAATAAGAATAAAGAACTATTAGCTCTAAGATATTAATAATATTATAAAGTCCTAGTCTAAAAGAGAGAATAAGAGAGACTAAAAGAATCGAAGAACAAGAAATATACTATTTCTAATATCGATTAGAAGACGCTTTATATTATATATATTAAGTAGAATAGAAAGCTTATTATAGTTTTTATAATATAAAAAGAAAAGAATAATTACAAATTATTACTAGAGCTATATTAGAAGAGAATTATTATTATACTAAGAAAGCCGTTTTAAGAGTTAGATATTAAAAAATATAAAGGTCTAATTAGTTAAGGCATTTTGAGGCTCGAGAAGTATAATATTAAGAAGTATAATAAGATACAATTATTTAAATCACAAATCATTTATGAGATTAAAAGAAAGGCAACCTCTAAACTATATAAAAAATCAAGACTTATAATTATAGAATATAATAATCGAGAGAAGGAATTTATCTTAATATAATTGCTAACTATTTAACGAGCTAGCTAGCGTCTTATATTATTAATTACCCTCTTAGTTCTTAAGATATTATCTAAGAAATTTGAGATCTAGTTATATAATATTATATAAGCCTACTCTTAAGTAATAACTAAGCTATTTTATTAGATTTTATTATTATTACTAAAAGAAATAATTCATTTATATTCTAAGAGTACTATTATAATAGTAATCAAGCTTCTATATAGTATTGCCGAATTGGGAATATATTAGTAGATAATGTATTTTAAGTATTATAAAGTTAAGCTTATAATAAGAATCTTAATCTATAATCTATACTTACTAATTACTTATAATAGTAAGAGAATTAGAATTGTAAGTATATAAACTAATAATACTCTTATTCTTTATAATAAGAAATTTGTATAATTAGAAGACTAGAAGCTTAAAAAGGCC